>JAVFHW010079264.1:0-10778 GCA_032159205.1 Eurystomus glaucurus suahelicus | reverse complement strand
CAGCTTGGCTTTTTCCTTTCCGTTGCATGAAAAGATCCAGTCCTAGTCACTATCCCTAGTGTTGATAGCAAGAAAAGAAAATGCAAAAGGGAAGAAGTAAAAAGCGCTTTGGTAACGGTCCTGTTGGAAGTAGGATTGTTTAACCATGATTTCATAGGGATTGCTCCAGCACCTTCTCGAGGTGGGCATCTGAGCAGGCAGCACAATGTGGGTGTTCTGGTGTCTGCTCCAGGAGAGTCTGGTGGGGCTAGGCTTGGGGCTTGCGCTGGGGCAACCATGCAACAGTGGGTGCCTCTGTAACATGAAGATGCCATGTGATTCAAGAGGCTGCAGATAGGAAAAGCGTGAGCAGAAACTTTTCATGGTTTAATCTTTTGTAAAGATTACTGCATTTGTTATTTTATTTTCTTCTTTCTTCTGCTTTTTTGTACTCACAAAAAGTCTTTCTTATTATTAGAGTTCAAAACCGACTTCCTTGAATGTCTCAATACAACTTTTCATAGCAAAACATATTTTTTGAGGACACTTGTGAGGCAGAATCTCACGTTCTGTTGAAAAAGGAGAAAAGCAGAGAGCTGGCATCCTATGTGTGGGTAGGGAAAGAATGGGTTGAGTCCATTGTTCCTGGCAGTAACTGAACAAGCTGGATCCTTCCTAAAAGCCACTCTGCTAAAAGTAAAAGCAAGAAGCCAACAAGCAGATATTGTGTCATCCCACGTGTTCCACAGCCAGTCCTTTCCAGTCTACCTTTGCTGACCTGCTCATCTTGGTTTCCTGTGATCACCTTCCTGCTCTTTCCTTCGTGGAACTTCAGTACTGTTTTTTTCTGTTCCCAAGTGAATAAATATATTTGCAAACTGAGACTAAATCCAGTCCACAGCTTTGGTTGGAGGGAGCAAATGAGGAACATGAGGAGGGATGTCCATCACTGACGCGTCCTGCTGCTCTCACCAGGTCTGGAATTTGTGCTCGTGAGCTGGGGACACTCTTGTACCCAAGAGCAGTTTGCCTTCCATGTGTGGTGGCTTTGATCTCATTTTTGATGCCGTTCTTTGACTGAAAATCAGTGTCATCTTCTGCTGCAGTTGGGGGTGGTGCAGCTCTGCAGACGGGCGCAGGGACTGTGCCCTGGGCATCGGTAGGTGATGGTGGGGTCAGGACACTGGGAGGTCTGAGGGACAAGTTCTGGGAAAGGAGGAAGCTCACATTTTTGAATGATTCTTTTAATCATTGGGTGGGAGGGAGGCACCAGAGTCTCCTCTGTAGTTCCTCGTTTGTTTCCTCCTACAGTCCCTAATAATGGCTGCTTCCAGTTCAGATTAAATAGAGATTTTTGGTTTAGGTCAAATTAATTGTTTGGCTTTTTATTTAATGAGAAAAACTGAAGCTCTAGGAAAAACAAAAAAAAACTTTGATCTGCAAATTTTCCTTGTCCAATGAAGTCAAGTATTAGTCCATCTGTAATTGCCAGCATCCTGAGCAATACCTTAAATCTCCTCTGTCTCCAGCATCACTTAATTAAAACTTCTGCAGAAGCATGTGAGAAAATAGGGGCCGTTCTAAGGATCAAATTGAAACTGAAGATGGTTTTCTTTGTGCAGAGATTAACTAGAAATGGCATTTCTGGAGACAGAAACTCTGCTAAAATGAGTCTTGTCAGCGACTTAATGAAATTCAGAGGGCTCTGCTACTGGAAATAAAATTCGGGGAGAAAACTGTTGCTGACCAGGCCATGGGAAAGGGCCCCACTTCTCTTTGCATTGTGTGCGTTTGCCAAAAAAATCCGGAGATGCTGTTATTTTCAGCTGAAATGTTCGCGTTTCTGTGTTTCCTCGGAGTGCTGCCAGTGGTTGCGGTGTTGGGAATTTTAATTCTGGGAACAATCCCAAACAATCGGGTCGGTTTGCCAAAGTGGCACAAACCACTGGGAAAACTAGAAGCTGTAAAACCAAATAATTTCCAAGTCATTATTTGAAGAAGTGGTTTGCCTTGTTGTCTTGTCCTTTTCATAGATTATTGTGCGATTTCACAGCTTACTTGTCGGACAAAGGCGCATCTGGAGAGGCTGAACCTACCAGGTCTGCTCCTGGTGTTCCTGTCCTGGATTTGGTGCTGTTACAAAAGCGTTTGCTGGCAGCAGGGAGGGACAAAAAAGGTGCCAGTGTCAGACTTCTATACATAGCCTAGCAGAGAAAGGATGTTGTTTCAAGGGTGGTATACAACTGACTGCCTCGTAGTCGTTGTTTTGACCACCTTGCCTATATCGATTCCTGGGAATTTCTAAAATTCCATTGTTAAAGGGGTTAGGCATTCGCTTGCAGAATCCCTTGAATGTTATCTCATATATACTAGAGTTCACATCTCTTTCATTCATCTCCAATATCCATTATCTTCGCAACAGCCTTTGCATTTGGTTGCAGAATCCCAGTTAATTACATAGAATCACAGAATATTTTGCGTTGGAAGGGACCTTAAAGGTCATCTAGTTCTAAGATTCATCATTTTGATTCATTTTTGATGAATTCATTTAGATTTCATCATCAAAAGATTCTTCTAGTCTCATGGGCAGGAGCACCTCCCACTAGACTGGGTTGCTCAAGGCCCCATCCAACCTGGTCTTTAACATGTCTTTAACATATCCGGTGATGGAGCATCCACAGCCCCCCTGGCAATCTGTTCCAGTGTCTCACCACCCTCATATCTACTCTCTTCGCTTTGCTTACTATTTACTATTTTTCCATAACTCCTGCCTCCTATTTACCCCAAATTCGCTTTTATCTGTAAATTAACAGGATATCACATCATCTGCTCCATTTGGGAAAGCTCTTCCACCTTCCTGCATCCTTAGGAGCAGCTCTCCATCTAGCTTGGGCTAAATGCAGAATGTCCAATCACTGCCCACTTGCCATGATCGGCATGCTCAAGAAGGAGCTCTCATGCTTCTCTTCACCAGCAGAGAGCAGAGGATCCACGAGCTGACCTCCCGAAGGCAGCAGAAAACCCTTATCGCAAAAAGGACCCAAAATCTGCCCTCTTCAATTCCAGACTCCTTCCTTTCTCCACCCCGGCTCCTCTGTTCTTTAAAAAACCCGTGGAAATTACATACTTTGGAGCTGTACATGGCATTAGAGGCTTTTTTCCTCGCTATTGAGAGCCTGGCCACAGCTGTCTCTCTGGACAAAGATGCTCAGTTCAGCTGTAATCATTATCGCCTATAATAAGGGTTTTGGCTTCTCCATCCAGGCAATAGAGATTGCGTGACCCACACAAAAGGTGTAATTATTGTCGGGGGGGGGTTGCTGAGCTAGAAGCCTTCACAGCAATTTTAGCCTTTTTTTCCAAGTGCTTAAGTCATGTAGGTCACAATTACTTAATATTAAGTCCCAATTTTTTTGATAATAGTTTTATAACAACAATGTATCACATGATCTAGGGGTGTGGGTTGTTTTTTTTTCCCCTTGGTACAAGGATTCTTTAATGTCGATAGACCCTTGACTACAGAAATATTACAGTCATGGATGCCACGTCTGAGACCCTTCTGCTTCTGTTTCTCTCTGTACGTCTGCTAGGGTGGTCGTTTCTCTGTGATGGAGCTATGGTAGCTGGAGATGAGCGTCTGTAAGCGTCCTGATTTAAAGGCTCTTAATTACTGGTGCATTAATTAGCAATGAGAAGGGGTTGGGGAGTGTTGCTCTGCGTGCCCATCTGCTGGTGCCTGCTCTTTGGGGCTGTATTTCCCATCCTGCACGGAGAGCGATGAGGGATTGCAAGGGATCGTCGCAGCAGCTTCAGATGTGTCTAAGTAATGGCTCCATCCAGCATGTGAAAGCCCTTTGGTCTCGGCACTGTGAAATATGTCCTCCTGTTCTGCTGTGTCAAAGAGGGAGCATCTTGAAAGGCCGCCGTAGAGGGAATGCATAAATTTTCAAGTGACAAATGTGGAGCTTTGTAACAGTCTGTGGGCTGGTTTTTGGTTTTGTTTTTTTTTCTTTTCTTTTCTCTCAATCAATTCTCCGAAGTTACCAGGTCCTTATTTAAGAAGAGAAATCGGAGTTTCTCATAGGAGATTCCAAGTAGCTTGGCTTGGTGTGATGGAGTGCCAGGGAGGGCACGGGTACTTTCCAGGAGCAGCTAATAACTTTAAATTCTCCTTAGGCGTGATGCCAGGATGGGGAGGTTCTTCCTCAGCAGGGACACCAGGATGACTTCCCCTGATTTCCAGCTGTCTGGGGGTGTCCTGCACTTGAGAGATGCCTCGGCCCTGCTTCTGGAGCAGAAGGCTTGCCCTCAAGACCAGAGCTGGCTGGGGGGGTTCTGCTTTTCACCAGTGCATTATCGTGCCAAGTGGGGCATCGCAGGAGAGCTGGATGACTCTGTTCCTGGATTTCAGTTGATTCCAGCTAATTTTGACCGGGGGAGAAAAAAAAAAAAATTTAAACTTTTTGAACTTACTTTCCTCATTTAAAAATGAAGTTTACTTTTAAAAATCAGTATTCTTTTAAAGGAAAAAAAAATCAGGTTGTAATAATTTCGGGCTCTAATAATTGTAAACCAAAATGAAACGTTCTGTGTGAGTCAGAGAAAATGACTTGAAAAGGAAACTTGGGGGTTATTATTCCGGTTTATTCTTTCTCAGCCTTTCCTTTTCACCATTTTATTTCTTCCCACTGAAATGAATCTATTTTTCCCCGGAGTTTTTGGATCAGCTAGTACCAACAGCCTTGGCTTGACTTCAGGCAACCTCTGTGTCTCAGCTTCCCTGTGTCTAAAACAAGGAAAAATGATCCTGACCTACTTTGTAAAGTGCTCAAAGATCTGCAGAGGAGCCACGTTTCGCGGTTTTAAACCCAACCGTTTGGTCTTTCCAGATGTTCCAGGGTTTTCCCCCAGGTGTGTGCATGTCGGCTCTGCCGCGAGGATGAGGAGGAGGTTTTCCCTGGGCACCCCATGTGCTGGCAATGGACACGCCACCTCCTCTACCTTCCTTCCCTGAGAACACCTTCTCTATTACTCCATTGAACAGTGCTTTTAAATTGGTATTTTAAAGCATATCTGTGAATATCTCCTCTGTATTTTAATTAACTCATCCCCGCTGCTCTTTCTTATTATGCATCTCTGATACTTTATTAATTACGGCGCTGTGCTGTGTGCTGAGGAAGCTGGTATCTAAGATGCCATAAAAGATGAAGGTGTTTATCCCTGAGAAACAAAATAATGAAAGTAAAAGTTGTGTTTTAATCTGCCAACAAGGACAGGCAGGGTGCCACTGGAGATGTGGGTTTCGTTGTTTGGGTTTTTTTTCCTAAAACAAGCTATAAACTGTAATATGTGAACTGTGCTAAAAGGGAGCATTTCTCTGGTACTGTTTCCGCATTGATACTATTTTTGCAGCGTTCCCTGTGTATTTATGAAAAGCCCAGCTCACAGACGGGTACTTTAACTCGAGTCTTCAGTTGCTTGGGCTGCTCCAGCCCCTTTGGCGATGGGCATTTGAGCAGGATTTTCTGGAACAGTCGTTGCTTTGCCGATACCTCAACTGCTTTGCTGCTCCTATTCCAGATAAGTTGTTCCAGCAGAACCGTTTTCCCTCGGTATCCTTCAGCTCACAAAATTAAAAAGAATCTCAGCTCTTCGCCGAGATAAAAGTTTGCCTTAATACATTGTCAACATCTCTTGCCTTTCAGCCTGTTGGGGTTTTTTTTTAAATCAGTTTAAGGTTGCTCAAGCTGTTTGTTGGTTGTTTTTTTAATCCCTCTACTGACTGATTTATTTGTTGATTTTGCTTTCCTATCATTTTGGTTTTGCCCATCTGTTTAATCCGTGACCCTAGCCAGGCGTGCAGACTGGGTGTATCGCAGTGAGTGCTCTGCGCAGAAAATAATTGTACGCGTCCCTCTGGAGTCTTGACGTGAAGATTAAGTGCTCTGCAAGGGCAGCAATCCAGTCGGAGAGTTTCTCTTCCTCCCAGGCTCCCCTTCCAGCCGTGTGTATTTCCCACTGCCTTTCCTCTGACTTAGTCCTTTTCTTCTCTCTTCTTTCTTCCGCAGGTGGGCTCTGCATTGCTCAGTCCCTGAAAATCCCCCAGGACCGCAAGGACAAGACCATCGACTTTGACAAAATTATCAAGCAGCTCCTAGAAACTCCCAATGCCAGGGCCATCGTTATTTTTGCCAATGATGAGGACATAAAGTAAGGATGACTGAGGGAATGAATTCATTTGTACTTGATTGCAAGGCAGAAAAAAAGAAAGCAAGTGAGAATATGAGTAATGAAGTGGAAATGTCTGTTGGTAAGAGCAACGTGGGGATGTGGAGTTCACGCTGCGGAGGGTAGGACCGGGCATGGAGGTGCTGCCGTTGCTGCCCTGCCCCAGACTGTGCCTCACAGTGGTGGTGGGACAGGAACCTTGATCAAGGTCTGGAAGCTTTTCCTGGCATAGGCTTACTCATGCATTGGAAGGCAGACCTGACCTTACCTCTCAAAGAGGCAGTAAGAAGATGTCCCTCTCTCCAAGCTCATGCTGCTATGTTTAATTCATTAACTCAGAGCCTGGTTTATGGCAAGTGATAAAATGGCCTTGGGTGCCAAAGGTTAAACCACATGAGGTCCTCAAGGTATAACCACATACCACTGGCTCATAAAATAATAGAAAGTGTATTTTTGAAGTGTGAGTCTCATTTCTCACTTGCCTGTGTTACATCTTCTCTCTCCAGCATCTTAAATCAGCTTAAAACCTTGATGGCAGCGTCAATTGCTGAGAGGCTCCACTGCGCAGAAGACACAAAGAAGTTTGGTTCGAGTTCCACTGAAGTCAATGGCATAACTTTAAGTTTGAGTAGAATCAGGATTTCAATCTTAGGATACAGGCTGAATTAAAAGATGGGTTTGATCAGTGCTACCTGGATCAGGATACAGCGTGTTGTGACGTTCCTGGGCTCTGTTGATTACAGGAATATGCTATTTCTCCTCATTCTGCAACACACCATTTTCCCCAAGTTGTCCTATGTTTAAATGAAATTAATTCATGGACAAAATGTTCTTTTCTGCAGGCAAATCCTCGCGGCTGCTAAGAGGGCAGATCAAGTTGGCCACTTCCTATGGGTGGGCTCGGACACGTGGGGCTCCAAGGTGAGCCCGTTACTGCAGCAGGAGGATGTGGCGGAGGGGGCCATCACCATCCTGCCCAAGCGAGCCACCATAGAGGGTAAGAGCTCTTCTGCTTGACTCTCTGCTGCTTCCTGAAACGCTGGTGGTACAAAAGTGATTGCCCATAATTTGTTCTCGTAAGTGTTTTGTGAATAAATGCGTAGAGACGTGGTACGACACGAGGAGCATGAAGTACAATGAGTAAGTCTTCATCTCCTGAAGTTTTCCTCAATGTTCGGATGCGTTCTGCATCTGAAAACTGTGTGTTATGTCCACAGTTGAGAAGTTACCACTAGTTATTTATTAAAGGCACGATTTCAGAACTTATATTATGCTGCAGTGATATGACAGGGCCTTTATCACTTAATAGAAAGTAAACCAAAATGATCTTAACATATCATGTGTATACACAGGAAGAGAAAATCTTCTGCAATTTATGTATCATCTCTGTAGCAGCAGGTAAGTTTTCTACTGAAGAAGTAAAAATTCATTTTTAAATCAGCAGTTTCCATTTAAACTTTGCTTAACTTGTATTTCATTCAGATCGAGCAGTGTGTTTATTTATACCTACTGCTTGTGTGCTGCACAAATACGTGCACTTATACATATGGATGTGCGTATAAAAATTAAGTGATGCTTTTTTTACATAATCCCTGCATTTCTTGACATTTCTCTTTTTTTGGCTGAAGTGGTTTTTTATCTGGTCTTTCCTCAATT
Source organism: Eurystomus glaucurus suahelicus (assembly GCA_032159205.1). Lineage (NCBI taxonomy): Eukaryota > Metazoa > Chordata > Aves > Coraciiformes > Coraciidae > Eurystomus > Eurystomus glaucurus. Next base: position 2,915 of record JAVFHW010079264.1, on the reverse strand, counting down.
TGTTATCCCTTTTGTCTGTGGAGATCCTTAATTATCCAAGTGGCTTCCTCAGGGCAAACCAAACTCGCCCGTTAGAGTCTGCGTTGTTTGTAATATGAAAAGAGAAGTTGTTTTTAAGGGAGACACTGAGCAAAGAAAATGAACTTTTTGGCTGGCACGTGGCTTTGTGTTAGGCAGGGTCTCCAAAGAGTCATGTTGCCCATGTTAAAATACGTTCCGGTCTCTTTGCTCACAGGAAAACCAAATGTTTGCATTCATTTTTACTGTGTCTACACCTCATAGGTTTTTCTTCTCAAGTATATAATATGCTTCATCCTTTTACATTTTTTAAGCCCTGGAGGTGTTTTCACTTGCTATTTCCCCATAAATACGTAAAGTTGATAGTCAGTGAAGTGTCTTGTTTCTGAAAACAGGATATTGGTGTTTATTCCTCCATGCGGGTTTCTGACACAGAAACAAAACATCTGCCAACAGCACGTAGAGATAAACACTTTGCAAGTTTTGTTTGTTTTAAAATAGTTTCCTTCTCTATTACATGTTAAACACATTGGACTTACTGGGAAACGTGAGGTTTGCTTTTCAACACAGCCAAGTGATGAGAAGAGAGTGGAAGGGTTCAGGTACAGAAAGGCTGTTAAATACCAGTTACAAATATCAGTGTATTTAGTGCATCTGCAAAAAAAAATATGCCCATTGAGCCTGCAAATATCTTCTTATTCAGTGAACACATGAGACTATTGCCTAAACGTTGGCTCGTTGGCGTTTTGCACTTGTAGTCCCGTAGATCGCGTGATTACTTGTTGGTGACGCTGGAATTCTGTTTAGCCTGTACATGGAATTGTGTTCCTTCCTCGGGAGCAGCTGCCATACAGCAGATAGCTACTTTTGAGGTCTGTGAGTTGCGTGTTGCTTTCTGGAACGGGAAAGCCACTCAGCCAGAAGACCTGGACTGGGTACGAAGGGAGGGGCAGAGCGAAGCGTCCCCGCGTAGCTGTTGTGCCATCAAGAGCAAATGTCTCCTGCCTGCTCTGTGACCGCTCAGAAAGGTTCGGGCTGGTTCTTACCTTTTCCAGCCCCATTCATCCATCCCTAATTGCCATCTGCACCTGCCATCTGCTTAGTCCTGTTCGGAGGAGGAGTAAAGGGACGGTTGAGAGTGCAGAGCCAACTCCCATTCTACTGAAGCCGTTTTCCAGAACTCAACATTTCTCCTTTCAGGCTGCTTCAGCCGCTGAGAGAAACATCCAGTGAAATCTGTTACTTACAGAACTAATCCTTAGGTATTAGCATTTCTTTGCTTAGTGAGGCTGTTATCCGTATGGACAGTCTGCCTTTCTTGCATTTAGACTGCTGTGTGTTGTTTTTTCTTTCTGTTGTTGTAGTAATTTCATTTGGATGTGATTCCAAGAGAGCTGGAAACGGACCTTTTAACGTTGTTCTTTCATCATCCAGCAATGAACATCTGCCTCCTAAAATCTAGTAATGCATTTCCTTTGATGAAGGCATAAAATAAATGAAATAAGAAGCCTTGATTTTCCCTATAAATCAATGGAAACAAACTAAATTAACAGGGTGGAACTCAATTTGCCCCGGAGGGCCATGTCCTGGGCAGCATCCCAGCCTTGCAGTCTCCTCGCTGCCGCCTCCAGCTCTCGGGCTCCGGGGCAGGGCGGCCGTGAAACACCGGCTTAATTCCTGCTGGATTTGGTGACAACTCCTTTATTAGTCATGAATAAGGGGGTTACCCTTGTTTTACTCCTCAAGGGCATCATATTTATTTTTTTTTTCCTTTCATCACCATGTTAAATAGTATTTATGATACATTAGAAAAAGATTCCTAACGAACTTCACTGGAAACAGAGAGCACTGCAGCTCTGAAATACTGAAATAACTGAAAATATACTGAACTAACCTGAAATATGTGATACTGTTAGCCTCTCTGCAGGCTTCAGGGAGAAATGATAGGCTAATAAGCCAAGAAACGTTAAACTTCATTGAAAATTAGTGTGCCTGCATGTTCAAGTGTATACGATACACTTTGGATTATCAGGTGGTTTCACATCTGTGAAGCTGTAGGTCACTTAAGTCGTAAATGGAAACAGTCATCATATAGAAAAAGGCATTTTTCTATAGCCATGACTCTTTGATTCAAAATACAGATGTGAAATGCAGATTTGTTGGTGTGTTCACACCTACCTACGTATACAGCACTGGAAATTCCTATTTTTGTTAACAGTGGTAGCCCGTGGCTCCAGAGAGAGTCTAAAGCGCTCGGGTTCTTGTAGAATCAGGCCCCAGATACACAGTTATTTGTCTTGATACTTGATGCCTCTCTTGGGACAGAATTTTCCTCGCCATAGTCCCATGGGGTGATTTAGGAAATCATTACATGGACTGAATTCATTCAGCTGAAGTCAGTCTTAATACAGCCCGATTGTGTTTGATGTAATTATGCTGAAAGGATAAAGTCGCATGTTATTTGCATAATTGCAGTAGTCGGTGAGCGGAGGAAGTGCACACTTACATAGTAATCACTTCATGGAAAGTTGGGTTTGGAAGAAGCTCCTCAGGCAGTTGAACCAAGTCTCAACACAGTCGAAGAAGGGCTTTGTTGGGGCAGAAGAGCAGGACAGGTTTGTTTTTAGAACAAGCGTGGCAGCGGAATGTTGTGTTCTGGATGGTGTGACTTTGACCTCTTCCCAGGCAAGGCTGGGGTGGCGTGTCCTCACGCTCACAGAAGATCGCTAAAGCTTGAGCCCAGTCCTGAAACTCGGCGTGTGCTCAGAGGAACGAGCACCGTGTGTCGCACGTCAGTTTGCAGCTGTACACCTTCCTTTGGACACTCTTTTACTCCGAGTACGCCCTTGTGAAGTTTCTGGGGAAAGGTGTAACAGAACCGCAGAGTGAGAGTTAGC
>JAVFHW010079262.1:1357-36125 GCA_032159205.1 Eurystomus glaucurus suahelicus | reverse complement strand
ATGCCTCAGCAGTTTTTAATTTTGCTTTTTCAATTTCCTAAACTGTATTTAATATCACCATGCTCCATGATGTTTACTGTGCATATTTCCTCTGTTAACTATTCAGTTTTGTAATTTGTTCTTGTTTTTCATGATTCCTATTTGGCTTGTGGCAACCTTGGAAAAGTCATGGCACTTCCTGAGCTTCTGTCACTGTCAGTAATGGGTTGTTTTTGTCATTATCACTTTTGAAATTTAGAAATGACATTTAAATACATGGTGCTGTGTTTCTCTCATGTATCTATATATATATATATCTAACATGTCTCCATTATATTCTTTACTAAAATCTAAGTCTTTGGGAGGCATGTGCCAGAGATAACATTAAGCAAGTATCATAATACCAGAATTCAGATGCAAAAGTAGAGGTGTCTGTCACAGACCATACAATTAATTAGTAGAATCTGTTGCAAAATGCTATGGCACTGCCAGGACATCATTCCTCTACCTTTAGGTTCCAGAAATCACTTTTTTCCTCAATGTGTTGAATGTTCTTTTTTTACACCTGTTTTTTTTTTTTTTTTTTTTTTCTTTCACAGAACTTTATTTGTTTGTTTGTTTGTTTTTAATGGTTATCAAAGATAATATTTTCCTGGTAAAAGACCAAAAAATAGTCTGATAGTTATGCTGCCCATTAAAGAATGCATGTATCACATGTACAAAGAATTCCCATAATGAAATTCAGATTTTGATCTAAACATAAAGAAGAAGAGGAATAGATAAGGTAATCTTTTTTTCTGACACCATTTTAGCAAACTAAGTGGAGACATGGGGAGTTAAGATGTAACTATTTGAAAATGTTGATCCATAAACAGAAATGCTGTGCTTACAGGAAAATAAGACAATAAAATTAAGCAAATTGAGTTTAAAAGGAAAAAAGGAAAAAAAAAAAAAAACCCACAAATATCTTGGATGCCTTTATACATTGCTTTATATATCTTGTGCTCGGCTTTTAATGGTGGCCACGGCACAGACATATATGGGTGAAACAAAGCTAACAAGTTAACACACAGAATCCCACTGCAGCAGGAAATAAATGCATCTGTATGGTTTATAATTAAAATAAAGACAAAAAATACAGAGTCAAAGTGAAAAATGCCACCAAATAAATTATTTCAGTCAAATTAGGGGCTGAAACACCTACAAATTATAAACTAAGTCAGATATGATGAGTACCAGTTGGCTTTGTACCCAAGTGTAAATATATTAAAATAGTGTAACTAACAATAGTATGTAAGTATTTTGGCATACTGTAAGTGGCATAGGCAGACACAATCTAAACATTTTATGCGAGGTGTGAAAAGGCATGTGCAGCTGCACATAGGAGTTATCTAAGTGGCAGCAAAACAGTAAGTTGCCAGACAGAAAATAATACAAGCACAGGGGAATGTAAATAGGCAGAACATGACTGGCAAAACCAAAAGCAAGGTAAGCAATATCAGGAACATAGGAGAACCTTTCTTTCTGGGAGAGGAACTATAGCATAAAAACAATAAGCACATACAAAAAAAAAATATTGGGCAAGAAAGATGGCAAGCTCATGTCAATTCCAACTTGTGTCAAACAGTTTTTAAGCCTGATCACCTCGACCTCTGTAACTAGGAATCACCATGGACCAGAGCCATCGGTGTATACTATACAGCTATACAGAAGTGTGACATTCATGAATGAATTTAGTAAAGTTTTATTTTAAAGCTTAAAACTGGCCTAATATATCAGGCTGTATATGTCACTCCCATCTCAATCTTCTCTAATGCCTTAACTATAACTTATATAAAGAGACATACAGCACATTAATATAGAAAGCCTAATTTAGCCCTTTGGACCCAATTTTCCAAAGATATTCACATAAGATTGTATTATGAAGTGCAATGGACAGCAAGGAGTTTCTGTATTCTGTTTTCAGAAAAGCCTGGTGCTACCATTTGGCAGTCAAATTTTAAAATAGTAGGTTTTGTTTATGTAACTGTGGTGGATTAACCTTGGCTGAGCGCCAGGTGGCCACCAAGCCACTCTATCAGCCCCCTTTTTTTCCCCTCTCCCTCCTCAGCAGAGCAAAAAGAAAGGGGAGGAAAATAAGATGAGAAATGAAAAGCAGTTTAATAATAATAGAAGCAAATCCTTTTCCCTAGCTTTATAGCTGAGCTGATGTCATATGGTATGGAATATCCCTTTGGATGAAACCTCCATCCTCCTCCTTTTTCCTTGCTTTATAGGTGAGCTGATGTCATATGGTATGGAATATCCCTTTGGTCAGTTTGGGTCAGCTGTCCTGGTTGTGTCCCCTCCCAAGATCTTGCCCACCCTGTCTGGGGGGGCGGGGTGAATGTTGAGAAGATCCTTGGTGCTGTGCAAGCACTGCTCAGCAGTAGTCACAACACGGGTGCGTTATCAACACCCTTCTAGCTCCCAGCACACAACACTGCTGCTATGTGGAAAACCAGCTCAGCCAAACCCACTACACTAACTAAGAACTTCAGGTTCCATACCAAAGTAGATACAGTTTTTCTTAAGATCTAATGATTTAAAGATGTGTATACATACACAATCACAGTCCTAATAGTGACATTCAAGTCTATTTTTTTCCATTATGTTATGTGAGAATGCTTTTATAAAGCTGTGTAGAAAGCCAAAAATGCAAACCCAGAATTTAACTCACTTTATGAGGCTGATCATCATTACTTTCAAAAAAACTAAGGGAGGTAATGGTTCTATAGGGAACCCTGTAAACATTTTGTGTATGTTGTAAAGATTTTTAATATATTCCTTCCCTAATTGTTTCTTTCTGGAGAACAGTGTTTTTTTCCTGACCTTTGTGAGGTGCATATATAAAATAAGCTATTTCCCAAAGCCCCTCACTTGAGGCAGTGTATTTTGTGCATAATTTTGTTTACGTAAAGCATCAGATACAAAGAATTAGAAATGAAACTTCAAAATATATAAATCACCTTGCAAATGAAAGTTATTATTATAGAGTCCACATCATTATTAAAAGAGATCTGATAATTTTATAATTTGATTTTAAAGTAAAAAATGCTATAATTTTTGATCTTTATCAGTTTTTTTAATTTCAGTTTGTGTTTAGAATCAGAGTGATACACATAAGAAGCAACAAATAGCAAGTATGTTTATAGCTCTGTTTTCCTGTTTCAGCCACAAAACTGGTCATTTACATCTCTTGAACTACCAATCTAATGAGTTCTACAGGTAAATCTCAAATTGACTCAGAGATACTTGGAAATGTCAGTTTCTCAATTAATAAGTGACTATGCACAGCATCTGTATTTGAATTAGGTGATAAAATTTAAGCCTTTTTGTTTACAAAGTATCCAGTTACATTGTTTTATTCTGGAGAAAGTATAATCTGGCACCTGGCTTATTTGACTGAGTGCAATTAAACTGAAATGACATACTTTTCTTTTTTTTTTTTTTTTAAATGAAGAACTGTACTGATTCAAAAGTTTCTTTATCTCTTCTAGGTAAATTTCTTCAGAAAATAAAATATCAAAATATCCCTGAATAGTCAGGTGGTTTTCTATTTTTAAGAATTGCTTTCTCAGTCTGGAATTTAATGTTGATTTATGTGTCTTTGTTTGTTAGCATTGTTTGCAAGTGCCAAACTTAGTAAGACTACCAAGAAACCTCACCCAGCTTTCAGCTGATCTTGTCCATTTTTGTCCCCTGCAGTATTATGCTTCCTTTTTCAACTCTATGTCATTTGTTACCTATTACTAGGCTATTAAAATAGCTTTGTTTTTGAATAAGCATAAGAGATAGAAATAAAAATGTTGGCAAAACTTGCATTCTGGTCAATAAGAAAGTTGGGCATACTCAGCAGAGAACAACAGATATTAATTTGACAAAGACTCATGATCTCTTTCATCTATGACACTCAAAAATTCAATCCACAAATGGACAAAATGTCACATTTAACACTACTACTTAAAACCAGTTCAGTAAATTTATTTTTTTGTAAATCTTTTGTTCATTGACACTTTATTCTCCTTTTGTACATTAAAGGAAGCTAAGGTAGTTATGTGTTTAACATAATAGCTACTCATTACTCTATCAAAGCATGCATTATTTTTAAGAAACTTTAAAAAAATAACCAACCAAACATTCAGTAGTATTATTATACAATGCAGCACACTAGTTTCGTGAATGCTGAATAACAAAGAAGATATCTCAGACCAATATTCAGAGAAGAACACCCTCTTCAGTTATCATTCTAACCAAAGATTACATTCCTAATAAGTATACCTCCTTCTTTTTGGTTGACTTGTTGCATTTTATCTGTTAATACTTACTCAGTTATATTCTGTTTTCTTGTTCTTGTTTTTGCTAACTTGGAAAGTCCAGGGACTACTGTTATATATGCTCACATATTTTAGAATGAGAAACACTACAATTTTTTCTGTTATTATTACTAATTACCTATACTGAACTTTATCTTTGATGTCCCTTGTATGACATAACCACAACATTTCTGCCTCTATTTCTTCCTATTCAGGAATCCATTTCAAAGGGAGTACCCACATTACCTTTAGTCCACTGCATTTTTTTTCCCACAACTTCATGGAAATCCCTGAACCAGTACTTAGCCATTAGTAACAAGCGGCTTAAGGACCTTCTTTTGTTATTATTTTTTCTCCAAGGCTTGAAATCTGTCTGTGTGCCACTTGATTCACATTAAGTGAAAGTTCCACTAATGAAACGAATGGAAAGTGAGAAACAAAGTTCTACAACACGCAGAGATGGGAATTTGTTGCAACTGTAACCTTTTATTGCAAAGGTAAGCAAAGTCAGGACAAGAAGTTCTAAAAAAATAATATGGATAGGCTAACTTCAGTAGCGATATTTTTCTGGTAGATAAGGAAACAAAAACAATTGTTTAGATACTTCAGAGAAAAAGGGAAGATAAAAGGAAAGGTAAGGGCTCTAATTATCAGAAAGGAAATACACTGGAGGGAAAAAAAAAGTAGAATTTCTAAGTACTTACTCTGCTTCAGTTCACTCAAAAGGACTCTTGTGTAAAATGATTAATTATGCTGGGAGTAGATTAAAAACATAAGAGAACAGACATCAACACTTCTAAAGAGCAAATGAGAAAATACCTGGACCGAATTAATTTTTTGAGTCAGTAGGGCCAGATTAAATCCACAGGAGAGTGCTAAAGGAATTAGCCAATGAATTTTCATAGCCAATGGCAAATGATTTTATAGAACTCCAAGGAGATCCTAGAACTGCAGATTAGTAATTTGACACCAGTTATAGGAAAAATATCAGATAAACAAAGATGTAACATGAATAAAAGTAACTATTATAAGTGCTAAAATGATGTTTAAGGTACGAAGGAAAACAAATGTTAGAGTTCAAAAAGAGCTTGTATATTAGGCAGAAGAAATGTCATAAATGTGATCTCTCTTGCCTAATAAACTAATTTAGTAGAATAATTCAGGATATTCCTGTAAAATACAAGCAATGAAAAAGTCTATATTCCCACCGCTTATTAACATCAGATAGCATCTATACCAAATATTACCAAAACAGTTCCAAAGGCAGAAAAAAAGATCATCACTCAATAACACTTAATAAACCAACACTCCATCCTCAATTCATTACCTACTGATCTAGCTTTAATTGCTCTTTCCTCATAAATAATATCTGTCAAGTTGTAACATTAACACCTCACAATCAGAGGTCAAGCTAGAAAACTGATATGGACTTGACTTATTTCCAAGTAAAAATGCTTTAACGTTCATACTGCTGGACTCATCTGCAGCCTCTTGAGTATTAGATATAGCTGAACTACCCATGGGGCATAACAAAATGAATGCTATGTCACTCTCCTCTACAGAAGTCAGTTAATGGTGACAGATAAGTATGGCCATCTAGAAAAGGCTTTCATCGCCAGTGTTCCCAAATCACAATTTCTCTTCTAGATTTATTAGTTCACTCATAGTAAAATGCCCTGTTCTTTGTTTCCAATATTAGACCAAAGGCATTTAATTTTAGAAAATTCTTTGCTGGTGTAAATAAAATACCTGATACTAAAAACTTTGATCTGCATAGACAGTCTACTGCATACATAAAAGAAACATTTCCTTCTAAAATAAATTTTTGCGGGTCAGTAAGAATTGAACTGGAGGATAACAACATCGGAGACAGAATCAAATGAATGGCAAAGAAAGTACTGACTTTGATCACTTAACAACAAACATACTCTGTGTCATCACTGGCAAAGCTGGACTTTAATTTTTCTAAACTTTCTCTCCAGCTTTCACCAGGTAGAAACCGAAAAAAACATCTAATCTTGATTCTTATGAAAACAGTAACTGAATATCATTTGATTAAGATGGCAAATAGTGCTACTAACAATTAAAGAATTAATGCAAAAAAATTCTTGACTAATTTATCATCTTATCTGCTGTGCAATAAAGGTCTTCACATAATTATTTAAAAAATCTTTATCTTTGGCTGCATACAGTCTTTCAGTTAGTAGGACTGGCTGCATTGTGAATCATTTGAGCAAGGAGACTACAACATGGACCACAGTATCTGTTGCATAATTTCCAATGGTGAATAGATTTTTAGAGCATATCACTTTGTAACTTTCACAGTCAGAAAGAAGATCTTAAATACATTTGAATAAATAGTATGCTATAAAGAACTCGGTCATTCCCAGTTAAAACACAGCAACTATTATTAGAATGGAAAAGTTTAACACATCAATGTGCTCAGCCTCCAGGTTACAAATTACTACTCTTGGAACAGGAATATCTAAGGAAATAATAAACCAAGGAATTATATAGAGATATGTAGGTACGTTGTGGCATATTCTGACATATTACTGTGACAAACCACATGTATATAGACCTCAATACCTCTGTGCTCACAATTTACTGTCCTTGTGGGTGTGTGTATGTTGGAATGTGTGTGACCCTTTCAACTCTTAACACTTCTTCTTCTTCACAATTTCTTCTGACACAAAAATAATGATTTATTATAAATTTCAGCAATGAGCAGCCTGAGCTCATTAACCATGATAATTTTAAGTTAAAATAAATGATATTTTAAAACATTTTTTTCCCCCTCATTTCCAGTTCTTCCATGCAGATAAGGTGTTGGCAGTTAGTCATGGTATAGGAAATTATAAATGAATTCTAATATTTGCATAGTCCATTTTGTTTTTTTCAGTAACCATATTAATCTTTTGCAGAAAGTGGTACTTTTAGAATTAATTGAGAACCTTCAATATTTCTCACTTTTTCTTTGCACTGCCTAACTAAAAAGTCTTCTAAGATTGTTGAAGAAGAAAGATGTCAGTGTCACATCATGACCAGGTTAAATGTGACTAAAGTTGTGATTTACTATAGCTATTGGCTCAAGAGGTAAGAGGCATCTCCTACATTGCTAGGAAGTGACAGGCAAGGGAGGTTTGTTCGTACCACATTTTAGAAGTGTTACATTAAAATCTTTAAAAAGGTGCAAATATACTCCAAGTAGCAAATTTTCTTACCCAACAACTTTATTTGTTCAATTGTTCCCACCTCTTTGGATGTATACACAATCTGAATTGCTTTTCCCTGTCCTTTTTTCTAACTCTGACCTCTATAACATATTTTATCCTCATCAGCTTTTGCCCAATTTCAGTGTTGTTCAGTATTATAAAATTTATCATATGGATACAGAAACAGTGCAGAAAACAAAAGCAAAACAAAAACAAACAACAAAACAAAAGACTTATACGGGCTTATGGCTGGAAGGGTAAATGACAAACAGGATCCATCTGCTTAACAGTATTAGATGTTCTGAGATGATGTGAACATCTGAAGTAGTGTCACGTAGTTGAATTGTCAAATCACTGAGAACAGAAACATTCGAGAGTTTTCACTTACAGTAGCATGCACTGTAAAAGCCAAGTATGAAGTTTTTTTCTGGCCAGCAAGATCCAAGCACTCTAGTGCCTGAAGGTCAGTACTAATGGGAGCAATTTGGTTTTGGCAATGCTTATGCTTCTTCCACAGTCAAGCACAAGGCAGCTTCTAGAATAAGTAGTACACTGATTAGAATTTTGGGATTTTGGAGTCTTTGATCTTTTAAATAGTTATTTGTGAGGAAGTATACTTTAGTACATACAAGGGACATTTGCTTGGATGGTATATATGAAGGGCATAGACCGAGCCTGCAGGATTCTGTTGGAGAGCAAAGGCAGATGTGTGGAAGAGCAGGTAGCAATATTTGAATGCAAATAAGAAGGTTGGAAGATTACATATCAGAAAGTGTTGCACTGGATATTTAGGACTGATAGTAGAGAGCAGATGGATTTTGACAAAGGAGCAGACGGATTTTTGGTTGATATGAGAGGAGAGCTGTCAAAGTACCAGCTGTGGTTGAGAAGGAAGGATAACCAATTAATTGTCTGTGCCCTTTTTTGGCAGATGTCAAGATCTGCTTTTATTTATAGAGGCTTGATTCCTTGAGAATCCACAGAGGAAAGGACTCTTTAAAAAAGGTTGGGATATTCTACATCTGGTACCATAAGAAAGCAGTTGTCTTTCCCAAACAGGTGAAGACAAATAGAGAACGAATGGTGAACTGGATATATGAATCTTTGCTAGGTATTTCCCACAGGACATCAGTTAATTAAGCTGCAGTTTAATTAAGCTACATTCTTCATTTCTTGCCTTTTGTTTCTGAATTTGCAGGGTGTGTATGTTTTCTAGTAGACCATGAGGCAAAATACTAGCAGGCACTTTTATAACAAACCACACACACAATGTCATTCTTGCCTGGAAACTGGATAAATTGTCTAATAATTGTTATTTTGGTGTGATGATTCCCCACACAACATAGTTCAGAACATTAGATGCCTGTTTTCTTGCGCAGGTAATGTTTAAGGAGTGGAAAAGTTGAATAGAATAATAAGGACTGCAAAGTGGATTATAAAAATACCACCTTTTCACCTTTCTGGAGTCAATTAAATACTTCAGTGAAGTAGCAATTAAATAACTAAGAATCTATTCAGGAAAATAGGTAGGAAACCATTCTCAAATGGAGGATAACTACAAAAAGCCTTCCAATCACTTTAGTTAAACCCTTATGCTAAGACACAAATATAGCTTTTTCCCTTACTTTCAGTTCTTCTGAAAGGTGATGCCTAGAGTTTCATGTAATGGCCAAAGAGTAGTATGAGTTAAAGTCCTCCCAAAATTCCTGATTCCTTCTATGTACATCTGCTATAAAAATGAGACAGATACAATACTGTAATTACAAACATAACTCTCTAAGACCATGCTTAACAGATCATGAAGTATATGCCTGCACAGTGTTTTAGTTCAGATAAGGAGTGTACTTTTCAAAGAAATCTCCCAGGAGACCCCATGTATAAAATATCTATATTAGCCAATAGCGTGGGGCACTTAGGAATCAGTCTGTAGAGCGGGGTAATTGCAGCTGAGGATCTAGCGTAAATGCTACAAATTTTTTGAAAGTTTTTAGTTCATGGAGGTTGTTGAAGGTCATAGAGGTTTTTAAAGGAGTCTTGCCCTGTGAGCAGAATGTCTGTTAAAAGGAACCCAGACTGTGGGTTCTTTCCATGATGCAAATCAAAGTTCAGTAAGTGGACAACAGGAAGAATTGTTTCAAAAATGTATAGTTGATTCAAATTTAAAAGATAATGTTCATGGTTGCACTGGGAATATCTCCCTGGTCCCAGAAGCAGGTGATGCTTATTGACTTGTGCTGGAGTAACTGTACAGCTAGATTCCTTTCTGATAGGTTGCCTTCTCCCCAGGTACTTGGAGCTAAGATATAACATAAGCCAAATCACATTTGGCAGAGTAGATTATTAAAGATTCAGTGCTCATTTGTTGCCATGTTTCTTAAACTATGTAGCTTTACCTTAAGGAAAGAGGTGCTAGGACTTAATTCCAAGGTCTAAATTCTCAGCTTGAGCCTCTTTTGATTGAAGCCCAGTAAATGTGATTTTTCCAACTACTAGCAAAAGGTCATGAGCTTTGTAGTGACCTAATAGTGCTAAGTCTTGTCTGGACTTCCATGCTCCTTGCTGTTTTTAGTGTGTTTTAACAATTCCCTGGGGCTGAGGTGACTATTACCTATTTGTTTTAAATTAAACACTGTGAATATCATTTCTATTGAAGATCTGACAAGTTGAGATAATCATTAAACCTCCCTTCCTGCCAACTGAGGTTAGGAAATACTGTTGTACACCTTTCAGTTTTTACCTATGAGAAGAAAAGTGTGTGTGATATGAAAACATCTTGAAAAAAAGAAGTTATTATTCGTGCTCAATGATAATGGGAGAGAAGTGATAGATACCACAAGGAAGATGAAATTACCTGGATAGACTTCCCCAATTCTTTTGTAATGCTGGACTTGGAACAACTATCATTCTTGTCCTGGCTGATGGAAATGTTGGCAACTCTAACACGAAGTATACGTAGAACTCTTTAAACTAGAATTGCTGGGGGAGGGGATCCTCAATTCATCCTACTCCTGGGCCAGGACCAGTGCCAGAAATAGATGCCCTGGCCCTGGGGAAGAATCACAGGTCAGCGAGAGAGCACATGAAGTGCAAGATAATGGATTCCAGACAACAAATATTCCAGCCAGTAAGTTGGCTGCAATAGGAGCCCCACTTAAATGCCTCCATGTAAATGCACGGAGTATGGGGGGCAAAAAAAGAGGAGCTGGACATATGTGCAGATCCACAGGGCTGTGACATTATTGGCATCACTGAGACATGGTGGGATGGCTGGGAGTGGGAATAGAGGGATACAGGAGTTTTAGGAAAGGACGGGGAGAAGAGGAGAGGGTGTCACCCTCTACTTCAGTGTCCAGCTGGAGTCCACGGAGCTTGGCCTGGGGATGGACAAGGAATTAACAGAGAGCTCATGGGTTAGAGTTAAAGGAAAGGTAGGGGAAGGTGCTATCACAGCAGGGGTCTACTACAGGCCACTCGACCAGGAAGATCAAATGGATAAGGCCATCTATAGGCAGATAGGAGCAGCTTCATTTTCACAAGCCCTGGTCCTCATGGGGGATTTCAATCACCTGGATATCTGTTGGAAGGATGATACAGCAGGGCATCAGCAATCCAGGAGGTTCCTGAAAGGCATCAATGAAGATTTCCTTCTCCAGGTGCTAGAGGAACCAAAGAGAAGAGGAGCTATATTGGACCTTGTCCTCAACAACAAGGAGGGGGTGTGGCTAATGTGAAGCTCAACGGCAGCCTTTGCTTCAGGGACGGCAAAATGGTGGAAGTCAAGATCCTCAGGGCAACAGGGAGGGTGCACAGCAAGCTTACCACCCTGGACTTCAAGAAGAGCAGACTGTGACCTCTTCAGGGATCTGCTTGGCAAAGTGCCATGGGACAAAGCCCTGAAGGGGAGAGGACCCTAAGAAAGATGATCAGTATTCAAGGACCAATTCCTCCAAGCCCAGGAGAGATGTGTCTCAAAAAGGAGGAAGGCAGGCAAGAATGCCAGAAGGCCTGCATGGAAGAACAAGGAGCAAAAAGAGAATCTACAGAGAGTGGAAACAAGGACAGGTAGACTGGAAGGAATAAAAGAAATTGTCAGAGCAATGAGGGATCAGGTTAGGAAAGCTAAAGTTCAGATAGAGTTAGATCTTGCCAGGGACATCAATGGCAAAAAGAAAAACTTCTACAGGTATGTCAGTGATAAAAGGAGGGCTGGAGGAGATGTGGGCCCTCTCCAGAACGAAACAGGAGACCAGGTCCATGAGGGATATGGAGAAGGCTGAGGTACTCAACCACTTCTTTGCCTCAGTCTTCACTGGCAAGGGCTGTAGCTACACCACTCAAGTTGCAGAAGGCAAAGGCGGGGACTGGGAGAAGGAAGATCTGCCCACTGTAAGTGAAGATCAGATTCAAGACTATCTAAAGAACCTGAAGATGCACAAGTCCATGGAACCTGGCAAGATCCATCCTTGGGTTCTGAAGGAGCTGGCAGATCAAGTTGCTAAGCCATTTTCCATTGCATTTGAGAAGTCATGGCAGTTTGGTGAAATGCCTGCTGACTGGAAAAGGTAAAACATAATCCCCATCTTAAAAAGGGGAAAAAAGGAAGACCTGGGCAACTACAGGCTGGTCAACCTCACCTCTGTGCCTGGCAAGATCGTGGAGCAGATCCTCCTGAAGACTCTGTTGAGGGACTTGGAAAATGAGGAAGTGATTTGTGGCAACCAACATGGATTCACCAAGGGCAAATTGTACCTGAAAAATCTGATGACATTTTATGATGGAGTAACAGAATCAGTAGACAAGGGAAGAGCAATTGATGTCATCTACCTGGACTTGAGCAAAGCCTTCAACACTGTCCTGTACAACATCCTGGCCTCTGAATTGGAGAGACATGGATTTGATGGGTGGACCATATGGTGGATAAGAAATTGGCTGGATGGTTGCACTCAAAGAGTTGCGATCAAAGGCTCAGTGTCCAAGTGGAGGCTGGTAATGAGTGGTGTTCAGGGATCAGTGCTGGGATCTCTACTGTTTAACATCTTTGTTGGTGACATGGACAGTGAGATTGAGTGCACACTCAACAAGTCTGCAGACAACAACAAGCTCTGTGGTGTGGTCAACACACTGGAGGGAAGGGGTTCTGTCCGGAGGGACCTTGACAGGCTTGAGAGGTGGACTCATGCCATCCTCATTAATTTCAACAAGGCCAAATGCACAGTCCTGCACCTGGGCTGGGGCAATCCCAAGTAAAAAATACTGGCTGGGCAATGAGTGGATTAAAAGCAGCCCTGAGGAGAAAGACTTGGGGGTGCTGGTGGATGAATAGCTCAACATGAGCCAGTAATGTGCCAGCACAGCCCAGAACGTCAACCATATCCTGGGCTGCATCAAAATAAGTGTGGCAAGCAGGTCAAGGGAGTGATTCTGCCCCTCTACTCCGCTCTTGTGAGAACCCACCTGGAGTACGGTGTCCAGCTCTGGAGCCCCCAGCAGACAAAAGACATGGACCTGTTGGAGGGGATCCAGAGGAGGGCTACAAAGATGATTAGAGGGCTGGAATAGTTCTCTTAAGAAGACAGGCTGAGAGAGTTGGACTCATTCAGCCTGGAAAAGGCTCCAGGGAGACCTTATTGCAGCCTACCTGTATTGAAAGGGGCCTACAAGAAAGCTGGGGAGGGACTTTTTATAAAGGCCAGGTTTTTATAAAGAACAGGTTGCCGAGGGGCGTTGTGGATGGTCCATTTCAGGAGGTGTTCAAGGCCAAGTTGGATCAGGCCTTGAGCAACCTGGTCTAGTGGGAGATCTCCCTCCCATAGCAGGGAGGTTGAACTAGATGATCTTTAAGGTTCCTTCCAACTCAAACTGTTCTATGGTTCTATGATTATCAGCAATGAATGACTGGGGACATAAACCTTTCAAGATTAGAAGAAAATAGCTTCGTTGCTAAAAAAAGGAAGGAATATGATTCCATGTGCTTTACATGAAAGTACTTAGGTGAGTAAATATTCAAGCAAAATATGGTACACACTTTCAATTGCTGATTTTAAAATTAATGTAAAAAATGATAATTTTCCAGTATGTGACCCAACAACAATGCTAAGTATAGAAGCTCAGAAAGAAATACTTATATGAAAAGCTGTGTAAAATATGTCATTACTCATTATAAAAAAAACAATAATTCTTTTTATACCTGCAGTTCTTTTAGATTAGTGCTGGCTTATACCTATAACATGTGAAAATATATGTTTTAAGACAGGATAAAAATCTTTATTTGTATATAACTTTGACCCCCTTTTTTCCTCAAAAATTCTCAGCAGGGTAGGGAAATGGGTGAGAACCACAGGTAGAGATACAAACAGGTCAAAATACCAGTGAATTTTCTTTTTAGCTGGTTTAGTAAAATCTCTGATCATCGTAACCTGTCATTAGTTCTGTTCTGAGTCATACAGTTATCCTTATCTATTGCACCATGGAAAATTTTAATATTGAATGTAAGGTTCCACTGAAGAAGAATAAGTACAGAAACTACAGAATGTGGAACTCAACTAAGCACCAAAATGCAATACTAGATTCAATCAGCAGTTATTCTAAACAACTTAAGAAAAACACTTGCAGAAGAATATTGAAATTGAAAAGGGAATTTATCTAGCTAGGGATAAAACTGGAATCCCTCTTCTCTTTGCTGATGGACTAAGGAATCAATTTGTATAGTTCTTGAAAAACTGGCTGGGCTTTATTATTTTCTTCATTTTTTTACCTTTGTGTATCTGGTACAAGATTGTCATAACTACGACAGAATAGTTTAATGAGTTTCTTACATTTGTATATGGTTAAAATGCCTTTTAAAATTGTTTTTCTGTTAGAATCTCTTTCATTTGTTTATGTTGCTGCATCTGACATAGATAACTACTGTATGCTTTTCCATCTCTTTCAGTGGTCAGAGTCCTGCGTGTTGGTGGTGCCGGCAGCTGGAGCAAGTGCAGGTGTGCAAGTGAGAGTCTGGCCACTAGTGAAGATCAAACTGGACTAGCCAACAGTAGGTGAGATGGCCTGGAAGGCAGGGGAAATAAATTTTTCTCTAATGCTGAGACCACAAGAGAGGCTGGCTATTGAAGGGATGAAGGGGGTCCCGGCCAGCTGCTGAAGAGACTGTGGGGTCTGGGGATAGAATAGGAGATCTGCTTACATGTGTATGTGCATGTGTGTCTCTAGATGTGAGCTGCCTGGGAAGAGCAAGGATCCAGGACAGGCTCCTGGGCAGACTGCATATTCAAGGCCAGCTACTGGTTGATCCACCATGTGTGTACCTGTGGGTGAAACTCTGCCTCATCCTAGTTTATGGACAATGGAAAGAGGTGAATATTTATAATCCTCAGAAAAGGCTATCCCTTTTCAGGGGCCGCAGCGGTGGTAGAGTCACAATGATGACTTAGAGGAACAGTAAAAATATTGGCTTTTATTAAGAATTTTACACTAAGTTAGGCTAAGGAATTTTGGCAAATGAGAGGTATTTTGGTGAAGGAAAATTATCTCCTTATTGATTGTCTGGGTAGCACCCGTTTTGACAAGGAAAAAAGAGAAAGAGAGTAAAGGAAAGAGAAAAGGAGAAAGAGACAAGGGAAGAGATAAGTATCACCAATCTTGGATCCCATATGGTCTTCTGGGAGTCAGGTCATCTTGATGTGTAGATGGTGGGTCAACAATGGCAAACGTGTGGGTTCACCTATATACAGTTTTACTTTTCACGGTACCACTTACAGGGCGGTGACTGTCATATCAAGTTTCCAGAAAGTTCACAAATTGAGTCAGGGGGATATCTCAAAAATGGGTCAGTGTTACGTCATAGATAGATTGGTGGGACAACAGGGGTCTCTAGTGGTCATGGAGTCTCCCAACAAGTTGACTGAAAGTTGACCTCACTGAGGTCCAATGTAGGCTGCTCCTGAAAGGGAGAACAGGGGGAGGGGGAAGGGAACAGGGGAAGAAGCAGCTCACCACCTTGTCTCCACAGGGCCCATTTTGGTTTTTATCTAGTCCTTTTTGTCTCTTATCTAGTCCCTCTTTGCAGCCAGAGCTTTTTGAGACCTAATCAATAGTTTCAGCCATGTCCCCAACAGCCTTGGGCCCTGAGGGTTCATACGTGCAGGTACCAGCAAGTGGTGAGACTGAGATAAAAGGAGTAGATACTGTTTCAACTTGATGTCTGAGCCCAGATGTTGGAGTTTTCCACATCATACATACACATATACATGTATATGTGCATATATGTATTTATGTTTATATATACATACATATAGATAAATATGTGTTTCCCACTAACAGATCTTTGTCAGGCTCAGCCAGAGATAGGATCAGGATGAGGCCACTGGTGCTGTCTGTATTTGTGTGAAATCTGAGTGCATCTCTCTGTGCTTATCAGTATGGCTGATGTGTGGCCACGTATATAAATATTGAATACATATGTGTATGATGTCTGTGTGCTCAGCCCTGCTACTGGTTGGACCTGTGGGCATAGAGCTGCAGCAACTTCACCTCTGTCAGCCTGCCGGATTTGACTTCCTATTAATAAACACCTCTTTTTATAACACCAAATATGGTTGAGGATTTGTAAGAAGAGGACAATAGCGACATCAGTGCACCATAGATAACGGATTTTCAAAAATTAGCTCTTTTATAATTTCTCAATTGCCCAGAGAGTGGGATTTTTGCAAATTGTTTTACATTTGAAAAACACTTAAACTTCTAAATGAACACACTTGGGATTTTGAAGTTCACAATACAAAGTAATTTCCTTGAGGTTTTGTCTTTTGGTTTATGTTCTTTAATATCTTGAGAATACAAATACAAGTTTTTACATTGCTGATTTGCCTCAAATGAGTTTGTGGTTGTTTTCTGTTAAGATCCTTGAGCCATTTGGCTAGACCTAATACACTGACCATAGCAAGTGTCTGATATATCTGATTCATCATACAAGACTTCTATAACTTTATCTGCTTCTTCATAGGGTAATACAGTCTTCAAAAACTGTCACTGAACCTGCTTAAAATGAAATTAACTTTGTCACAGAAACATTTTGTTGCATCATAAAATAAATCTGAGGACGTGAAATTAATTTTCTACTGAGATTCACACTATCAAAATATTTTCGTAAGTGGGAATAATACTAGCATGGATACAGTCAAAGAGAATTAATTAGTGATTAAACTATGTGTGGTTGGTTAACCTTGGCTGAGCATCAGGAGCCCACCAAGTCACTCTGTCACCCTCCCCTTTCCTCTCCCTCCTCAGCAGAGCAAAAGAGGAAGGAAAATAAAATAGAAAAAAAACTCTTGAGGGTAAAACAAAGGCAATTTAATAATAACAATGCAAAGCTAAGCAAATCCATGCATGGAAACAAAGAAAAACAAAGATTTATTCTCTACTTCCCATCAGCAGGCAATGTTTGGCCCCTCCCTGGGAATCAGGGCTCCAAGATACGTAGCGGTTTCTCTGGAGGACAAAGGAATTGAACCTCCATCCTCCTCCTTTTTCCTTGCTTTATAGGTGAGCAGACATCATAGGTAATGGAATATCCCTTTGGTCAGTTGGGGTCAGCTGTCCTGGTTGTGTCCCCTCCCAGGCTCTTGCCCACCCTGTCGCACTGTGGGGATGAGTGTCGGGAAGAGCCTTGGTGCTGTGCAAGCACTGCTCAGTAGTAGTTACGACATGGGTGTGTTATCGACACCCTTCTAGCTCCCAGCACAAAACACTGCACTATGAGGGCTGCTGCTATGGGGAATCAGCTCAGCCAGACCCAATACATTATGACACTACTTGAAGCATATTTTTCTCTCTAATCACTCAGATACACTTACAATAATGCTTATTGTTAAAATAATATTTCAATTTATTTTCATGTTTTAAAGACAATTGCTATGACTGTATATGACTTCCGAGTGAACCCAGTTATAAAACTCGTGTTTAAAGCATTTTATTTTAGTTATGTCATTAAGAATACAAAATGCTACCAGTTCTACCATGAGTTACATTTCCTATGTGAGCAAATCTACCTGAGTGGGGTAGCTTTAGTGGGGTGGCTTTAATTAAGTTATTCACAGTAGCTGAAGTCTGCTCCAGAACTAAAACTGGCTTCTTGATTATAATTAGCATGGTCCACAGATTCACTGAGCAGGATTTAGAAGTTCTATTCTTGTTTGTTCCATTCTTGCATTTATTTATAATTTTTAAACATCAATTTGAAGTCTTGGTGTTAAACATAACACAACACAAAAACATCCCACAAAACAAAACCACAAACATACAGAAAAAAGTCCTTCCCCTCAAAAAAAAAAAAAAAAAAACCCCAGTTTTACAAATATACCAAGATTGGCTGTCAGGGTGGAAAACAAAATATCAATTTATTTTCCTTAAGCTATCTGCAGTATATTACCTGAATTAGTAAGAGATTTGGCATTTTGTCCAAAGGTGATGAAGAATTCCACAATATTTGCATTATCATGAGGAAAAGGAATAAATATTTATACTTTCAGATTTGATGACATTTCCAGGGAGCAGCAGGACTGGGCTGCTCCAGAAGGGCTGGGAACACAGGAGTAGAGAGCAGCAGCAAGGCAAACAGGGCAGTGCCCTCAACAACAGTGGCACAGAACCACAGCACCCGAACAAGAAGAACAGCATAGGTCTGGTGATGACAACCAGGGTCAGCCAACAGCTCTCAGATTGCCAGACAAAACCACAGCAATGAGGTCTAAGGTCAAAGCAAGTAGTTAAGTCAGCAGATCAGGATCACTGTTCAAACTCAAATGCAACTCTGAAACCTAGGGGAGGAAGAGGACAAGACCCATACACAGCTTCTCACAGCTTATTCTTGCATAACTTTAAAAAATAAATCTGATCTGAAGTCACACAGAAGTATCATATCATAGCTAGCCGTGAGTACCAGCAACTAAATCCATGTGGGAGAGGAGGCTGCAGAGCCTGTTTTCACACTCAAGGCTGTGGCAGATGTTTTGAAGTGAACATAAGATTAAGTGGAGTACCAGCATCCACCCAGAAACTGTCATCACATAAAATACAGTTTCTCATAATTGCTCATAATTTCTGCTCTCCCAGATTCTAGAAATCAGCTAAAGCTGTGCTATGGCAGTGTCCCAAAAGTTGTTGGTGAAAGGAAAGGTCCTGCTGGTTCCTTTACAAATGCTGAAATAGATCATTTGAATTGTAAAGGAATAAAAGGGCCTCTAGATATCACTTGGATGTCTATAATGAGAGTTGCCCTCATTTGGAGATTCAATCAAAACATTGTTGCCTGTTTCCCCAGATCCACTGAGGAAATCTTTCATTCACATCAGCATGTGAATGGAGATAAGAGAGAGGAGCCTGGGAAAGTGGGAATGATTGATGCTGTTAACCATCCATGTAGAACTATATTTTATTATTGCATGTTTCTTACTAACTTTATTATCAACTTTTAAATAAAATCAAATATTTTCTTTTGCTATTTTCACCCTAAAAATGCTGGATATGAGTCAAGCTAATCTGAACAATGTGTATCTTCCGAGTAATAGCTCTGATTATAGCAGTGGGTGTACAAACGATAGCCTGAAGATTCAGCCATCTGGTTCTGATTTGGGAAGTGAGGATCTGAGGTGCCAGGAGCACTGCAAAGCCATGGGCTCATGAAGTGGTGTGTTCTTGGGTAATTATTTACTGTGTTGCATGTTTTCTCACGTAGTGATCAAGAACAAACTGACCCTAGGTGCTGCGTGAGCAGGAAGCAAAGAGGAAATTCATATCTCTGGACAACCTCCAAGACTTTTTCAGATACTATTTATTATGAGTAAAAAGGGAAAACTCTTCACGGATAGTAAATTCCTTTATGTTTAAACTGTTTTAAAATACATAATTAGACTAGTAAGGAATACATTTCTCATATATTTGAAAAGGAAAGAAACAGACTGAAAATAAAAACTATGAAATCTTTATTTACTTGCTTGAGCCCAATTTAATTCACATTCTAGTTTACTTAATCTGATGCATAATTTTAATTCATTTGTTTAGAGAGAAAATATTCTGAATAGAAATTTGCTTGAAAATTAATGAATGTCTTATTATGGCAATGCCTGATGTAACTCAGTTCTAACTTGTTTGCAGTTAAATGTGCCTCAATTTTTTTAATAGCAATAAATTACAGTTTTAAAAATTTTAAGGTCTAAGAAAATAAAGGATTTATGCTGAGATTATTTAAGTATTTAATGACATATGCCACGAACTTCAACACACAAACAAAAGTCCTAGAACAAGAAGAAGTTTTGAAGGTATGGTTATTGATTCATTTACCCTACAATATATTTTAAAAATATCACTTTAATCTATCATTTTGTAAACAACCTATGTTGCTGAAATAAATGCACAAATTAATAACTTTTATAAACTCTTTGAATCTATAATGAACTCTTTAAAACACAATTCTGACACAATTTGCTATAAATGTACTCATTCATTAAAAAATTCTACTCGTCATTGTATCGTATGGATTATAAATCTAAACAGCAATGCAAATATAATGAAAGAATATTTCTGCTCTTTAGGTGTGTTCTTTATAACAATTAAATCAAACAGGAATTAGGCAAATCCACCACGACAGAAGTATGTCTTCATATACATACATAACTGGACCGTTGAATTAAATACTTATTGTTTCCTCTTATAAGATGAAACATAAGTAAATATAGTATCATAAAAATAACAAACTCAATAATAGTAAGAATACAAGCAAAATACTTACTGTTTACAAGGAGTAAAGAAAAAGTAGAATGAAACTTCCAATGTCAAGAAAGAGGATTCCAAAAGTAATTATTAGCCATCTTAGCCATCTTAATTTGATGGATATTTTTATCTCTTTATCTTTTCAGTCACTTTGTTTGCAACAGTAATTGAAAGCAATCTTTGAATCAAATATCATTTAGACATTTTTAGGGTGCTTATATATTGTGAACTGAGTACCAACTTTATACGCATTTGTAGTTAAAAGAGTTTATTCTAACAAATTGCAAAATGTATAGAATGTGATTCTGAGCTACCTGAAATTACTGTCTTTGTTAACCATTGCGTTTTAATGAGTTCTGTAGACAGCTCTCTAAGGCAAGTTATGCTATATATAACTTTCTTTGAAAAATTTATTATACAAAGCAAATGTTTTAGTATCTAAATATTCATAAACATGAAGGTATTTATCAACCCCTGTAGAAGAGTTTTTCATGAAGGTAAGAGTGCAATGATATACCATAAAAAGCTAATAATAGGCAGTAAAGGATGGATGTGGTTGGAAAATAAATAGATTTCTGGACTTGATGTCATGCATGTCTTTAAATATAATAGTCAATGATGAAGAAGAAGCAGATGGTTAGGACTCAAGGCCTGAGATGCTAGTTCTCCTATAACATTACATGAAGCTGCATGAAAATATTTAAAGTTAATTAAATTCAACTATTTCAGATTAAATGTTTATTGTACACTAAATACATAATCTTTTTAACAAGATTTAATAGTTAAAAAGTAATACCAACCTAATCTAGTTGCTTTATAATTAACCCAACCATGCCAGCAATAAATGTGCTTTTGCTCTGTAATTGATAAATTAAACCTGCAAAGAGCTTTATGATTTAACTGATGTTTAACAAAATAACTTTAGTGCATTGATTGGATGTCAATTAATTGCCAAAAATTAGCATGGTAATTGGCATTTATTTTAGTATAGTGGTAGTTATCTAGTTAATTGCTAATTAAAATACTTAAACCATTCTTTTCAATTTATAAGAATGAAATTATACTTTTATTACCTACTACTCATTTTTAGGTAATGATACGGAAAGTAAATTTATGTCCCTTATTTATTGAACCTTAGTAGTAACAACTGACACTTTATTAGCAGTGAGATACTCTTCTCAAGAACACATTAATAATGTGCATTTGGCATCACATGTTCTCTTAAACTTACCAAGGTCTGTGTTTGCACTTACTGGTAATGATCAGTGTCCCCTTTTTGTCATGCTGTTCTTTTATCTTCCTTCCATTTGATGTTTCTTTTTCTTTTCTGGAAACCATGTCCACATGCATGTAACAACAAGATGCTTCAGCCTGTATATACATTGCAACATGTATACATATCATGAGGGAAGACCAGGGCAGTTGCCCAGACTCTCAACGCCCTGGGAGCTGCTGTCAGCTGCAGCTTGTTCAATCCTGGCTCCAACTCCAACCTTGCTGCCTCACAGCCCTATCTGCACCTGGTCCTCACCCTTTGAGTCCAGGCCTGATCCCAGTGGCCCAGCCCAGCCCAGTCTCCATACCCATGGAGGTACCTGATGCCTGAGGCTGGCCCTGCCGTGACAGAACCAAGAGAGCACTCCTGGCCCCTAGCCTGCACGGAGATGCTGGCCCATGCCATGCCCTGATATATATCAACATTCAAGTTCCCTGATGATATCTGAGTTGCTTTTTATGTTAAAATATCAAGCCAAACCAAAAGAAAACCGCAGAATACCGTCATTTTTTTTGAACGGGGAAAATGTACCTGTTGTGAACTAATCTTAAAAGCTCTTCCTCTCTCAAACCCTACTGTAACATTAAACCCAAACTTGAACAAAAATCTGTTGAGCAAGTTGTGCTATCTGAAAGAAGGGCGATTACAAAAATATCTCCCATCACAGATCCTCCTTTGTCTCTCCGTTCATATTACTCACCTGAAATACCTGCAAAATACTACCCAGTCCATCAGACAAGATTCTTGCTGTTAGTCACCCTTCTCTCTGATCATTTTACTCACCCTTCCAGTCAGATATTAGGCTTAATTATTATTTTTTACTCAGTTTATTAAAAGCTCGTAGATTTTTAACTTCA
Source organism: Eurystomus glaucurus suahelicus (assembly GCA_032159205.1). Lineage (NCBI taxonomy): Eukaryota > Metazoa > Chordata > Aves > Coraciiformes > Coraciidae > Eurystomus > Eurystomus glaucurus. Next base: position 13,678 of record JAVFHW010079262.1, on the reverse strand, counting down.
ACAAAGGTTTCAGGATTGTGGTCATAAACAGCTGAGAACACCTCCTTGCAATTCCAAGTGAGCAGTAATACCATATCTCCATTATGCATATGGGCAGAAATTAACATTTGTGTCCACCCTGAAGAACTTCTTACATGTCTCTATTTAGGCATGCTGACTTTCAACACCTTCCTGTGCAGGATGTTTTCTGTTTAGGAAACCATTTTCACAGACATCTCTCTCCATACTCACAGGGTTGTGTATTACACTTCAGTAGGCATATACACACACTGAAGTGCATGAGTGTTATGGAAGATTCATTATGCTTCTCTGTGTCAGCTCTGCAATTAAATATTTTTTTCTTTTCCCATACATATTAATCCGTTTATATAATGTGTTCACATTTGTAATAATATAACTTACTCCTGAGCATTTCTCATTAATTTGCTATCTCTCCCTATTCTTGTAGCTCTTTGGAGTGGGCAGGTAAAGGATAGTGAATGATGAAAGGAAGATGGTTTTACTTCCTATCTTTTCATATCCTTTAAAAAAGATATAATAAAATATAAAGAAGGAATATTCTGAAGGAATAAGTATTTTATATTAATTCTACTAGTACTGTTGTTTAATATTTCTTTGGAAATGTCTCTCTTAATCATCTAAAAAAACTAATTTTACAAAATGTTAGATTCCTCAGCAATGTGGATGAGTAGAACAATACACAACCATTCCCAGTCACCTTGTACCCCTGTGCTGCTGTGGGGGAGGCACAGAGGGTGCCTGGTAGAGAAAACCAGGAGTAAAGCTGAGATGAAAAAGAAGGGATGTGAGGGAGGAAGGTGATTTAAGATTTTTATTTATTCATCTATTTCTCATTGCCCTACTCTGATTTGATTGGTATTAACTCAAACTAATTTCCCCAAGATGAGTCTGTTTTGCCTGTGATGGTAATTGGTGATCTCCCTGTTGTTTTCTCAACCCACAAGGCTTTTGGTATATTTTCTCTCCTCCACTCGGTTAAGGCGGGGAAGTGATAGTGTGGCTTTAGTGGGCACCTGGCTTCCAGCCAAGGTCAACCCACCACAAGCAGTTAATTGCATTTTTTCTTTCTAACAAATCTTCAAAGCTGGATTTACTGTCAGACATACTCCAGAAGTGTATTCATGCTGTAGTGGTTCAGTCCCTGCCAGGAACCGAGCCATGTGGCCGCTGTCGCTGCCCCCCACTGCAAACAAAAAAGTTTTAAAAATGCCTTTTTGAGTTGAGAGAAGGAGATTTTAATACAATAACACACAAGAAACAGTCGCAGTAACAACAGCAATGACAACAGTGAGAGTTACACCACAGGGTGGAACTGGCCCCACGGCATGATGTCAGCATGGTATGGAATAGCCCGGCTGCACCAAATTAACCTGAACCAGGACAATGCAAATACTCAAAACAGTGGTATTTGAGTATTTCTTCATTCCCATTTTCAAGAAAGGTACAGAGAAAAGCATATAATTACCAAATACGGTTCTTCATTAATTATATTACTTTAACTCTTGAATATTTTTCATGTTTGTATTTGTAGAGCCATATGAAGTATACCATGTCTTTTTGCCTGTTATTTGCTTGTGCCTTGGCTGAACATACTGTATATAATTCCCTACACCACCTGGACCTTGTCTGGACTGGTAGTTCCTACAAGGAAAAAAATCAGACACAGTTCTTGAGGACATTTCATTTTAGTGATTGCTTACAGCAAGAATGGATAAAGTTGTATCTTTTATCCTACACAGCACCCTGTGTAGGATACTGCCACAGTGGGCTTAGGCTTAGTGTCTATTTCCAGTAGACAATATATTCATATTCTTTCATGCCAAAGAGGGCATGTAAGGACATGAGGCAGATGTCCTAAATGTATTTAAAAGCACTACTCTCACATTTTTAAGGATCTTGTAACTATATCCTTCCCGATCACCCCAACACATCTCTCATATATGCCTAGAAAAAAATATTTTTTTTTAGAATCAAGGATGGTTGCAATAGTGTTCTTAGAAGCTATGAAGTTTAAACATGGTCAATTTAATCCATAGTACTTGGCCTGAGGGTCATGACTGTTCCTCAGCATAGATGCCTTCATGAATGTAGATGAGGAACTGGCAGCAAAATACCCAGGTGCCAAGAGAACTTATAAGTTAGATGGGTTTACTATGGTATCTGTAAAAGTTCACCTCCAGATATTAGAAGAAATAGATAGTGTTTATGGAGCATAACTGTTTTCTCACGAAATCCGAATCTGGAGCTTAAGGAATGTAGTTTTCAATTTAGACACAAATTGCTTTGAAATCCCATGTAAATTTTTAAGTCTTGCAATTTATTTTTTGATCCTCAGCATTTTCTAACTCAGATTTTTTTTTTATTTTTCCACTTGTTTAGTATGGTCTGTCTTTTATTTGAATTCTTATTTCTAATGCCTATTTCCATTTCAGCATGTAAAAGTGCATACTTTAGAGAAGACTGCAGCTCTACAGCAGATCACATAATGTCTTTACCTAAATTCTCTTAGATCATTGTCTCTTCATCAAATTTTAGTGAATTTTAGAGGTCAGAAGGACACTTGCAACTGCTTTAAAATGAGTTTTTAATTGCTCCATAGATAAATGAACAAAGAACATGTGTGTTATGATCTATAAGGTATAAGGATCACTGAGTAGCTGGCTTCTAAGTAATGCATTTTTATTTTTCCGTGAAGGTGAGTGTGCAAAACTACAGAGTCAGAAGAAACATTTTTAAGTACTCCCTTCTATTATAAACATCTAATTACAAGGTGTCTTAGGTTTGGCTAGAATAGGGTTAATTTTCTTCAGGAGCTGGGAGTAGTGGCACAGCCAAGATAGGCAACTGAACCAGCCAATTAGATATCTGATACCATACTGACATCATGCCCACTATATAAGGGTGGAGGGCGTGCCAGACAGCACACAAGGTTCTCTGGTGTGGTGCATCAGTGCATTGGTTTGGTGTGTTGTATATGACTCACCTTCTATACTGTTTTGTTACTACTATTGTTATTACTCTTCCTCCTCTTGTGTTGTTCTGTTATATTCTCCTTATCTCAGCCCATGGGGTTTTGCCTTTTTCTCCCTATTGTACTTCCCATCCTACTAGGGGGAAAGGGAAGTGTGAGTGAGTGGCCACATGATGCTCAGCTCCTAGCTGGGTCCAAACCATGACACAAGATCTTTGCCTAGACTTTTCTTAAATACCTCCAGTAATGGAGACTACCCTCTCCAGGATAATTTGTCCATGAAAGAAAGTATTTTATTGTTGTCCTTGTTAATAGCCATTTGGAACTTGACTTCTCAAAATAAATCCTTTATTTCATATTCTAGCCACTAAAATACACCCCCCTCCTCAAGATTATACAGCATTTTTCTGTTTAAGTAGAGATTCATTAGTGACACAATAACATTGCCTTTACATACTAATATCATAGAATTGCTTAGTTAAAGAAGAACTGAGCTAGTAAGCAGTAACTGTAGAATTTTGGAAAAAAAAAAATAGAAATCTCTCTCCAGTTCTACCTTGACTAGGAATATTGTCTAAAGAGTTACTTAAAGAAAAAAATGGAAATTTAGTTGAAAATTTGATACCTACCTAATCAGTGATTATTTTATTTAAATAGCTAACCAGTTTATATTGAAATAAGTTTGTTATCAGTAAAATAAAGAAGAATTAGAAATAATAATAATAATAATAATACAAAACTCTAAAGAAATAAATGGCATGCAACAGATTTTCATTGCTTTTGAGACCCTCATTAGAATCTGGAGGGCAATTTAAATACAGTGACAAGACAAGTATTGCTAGGACCATATCTTAGTAGAATTTTCACAATTTTCACTTCAACTATTTAGTAGTTTCTTTGAGGCTTTAAGCAAAAACAAAAATCTGTAAGCCAAAATGTTATTGACAATTGACATTACAGCTCAAAACCCACCATCTCTATTTATGGTTGGCTGATATCTCTAGATGCTTGAATTTGTGCATGTTCAGATGAACTGAGGAGCTTGATATTGACCTTGGGAATGCGTTTGTGCCTATGTGCTTCTTGAGCCACTTAGGATTTCCTGAATACCAACTCTTTTCCTGCAGTTGTGAATACTAACTTAAATCATTATAGCATAAATAAGTTCCTGAACAGGTCACTAATGATAGCTGAGCTTTTTGTTCAGAAAATTTAAATATTTTACATGAATATTGCTTGGATATTAGAGCTAACCATTTGTTAGCTCCAACTGAAACATCAACTGTTTCTTTTTACTTCTTAAATACTGAGTGGTAGATCATATTAAAAAAGAAAAAAAAGAAAAAAAGTTTGGTATTCCTATTTAGCACTAGATATATATATGCTCAGAAATATATATGTAAATAACTTTTGGGATAACTATAATATGCTGTTTTATTTCTTATGTGTCTTTCCAATCAATTGTTTCTATTGACAGGAGAAAAAATCAGTTGTCAGAGGCAGTATCTTTTTACTGGACTGACTGACAAACGGACTAAGAAAAAGTCAGCCATTATTTTGGGCATGCAAGCCCCTCTTAAGGCCTGAAATAGAGTCAGTAAACTTAGAAGTGAAATACAAAATGACAACAGCATCTCAGAGTTTATTTACATATATACCAGTTAGTCAATCTTTGAAAGAAAAATTGTGTGTTTATGTGGCAAAGAGATGCCACAAGACAGGGGTCCTCAAAATTTTTAAACAGGGGGCCGGTTCATTGTCCCTCAGACACTGTCGAGGGCCGGACTATGGTTTGGGAAAAAATGAATTAATTCCTATGCACACTGCACATATTTTATTTGTAGTAGTGCACAAAAAAAAACAGGAAAAAGAATGCCGTATCCAGCCCGCAGGCCGTAGTTTGAGGACCCCTGCCACAAGACATTCCACAAAAGAGAAAATCAAGGCAAAGAGAAAGAAGAATTAGAGACGGAAATTATCTTCCTGGGCAGAGGAGAGTTTGAAACAGAGGTAGTTTGAAACACAGATAGATTAGGGGGAAAGACTGGGGTTTTCTTCCCTTTTTTTTTCTAGAACTGAGAGATCAGAGATGACTTAACTGTTTCTTTGAGAAATGTTTATGCTTTGACAGTGAAATAAGTCTTCAATAGTGAGAGGGGGAAAAAAGGGTTATTTGGGTAAAAGCAGCTTTTGGGATTGTTTTGATAAAATCAAATAGGTCTCTAATGACAGTCTTATGGCTGGCTATTGTAGGTCTCTCAGAGGCTTATCTTGACTGTGGAACTTGAAAGGTGGCAATAGTTTATTGTAGTGAAAGACTACATCAATCAGATTTTCACTGAAATTGATGGGGAGGTGGTCTGATGTTCTCTTTGAACCATGATATGCAGAGTTCATTTGCACTCTCAGTTTCACTTTACAGTGGATGCATTAGAAACTAGATCTAGAAGAAACTGCCAGCATTTTTAAACTATGTAAGCAGGATCCAGGCTCAGACCTTGATTTTACTGAATTAAAAATCTATCATAGCATCTGAAAAGGTTATGCTAAATAAGCTTGTAGAAAAATTACAGATAAGCAAATGGAGAAGGTGCTTGGGTGGTTAGAATGCCGAATGAGGCATTTTATGATTTTATTCTGCTGCTTAATTTACATGGTCAGGTTGCTAATCATGTATTAGAAAAGATCTGAGAACAGCGTTAATACGTTTGCAAAAGATATCAGTGTGTAAAACCGCATAGCAAGGATTATAAACGAAGCTCATGTTAAGATCTGAATACACTAAAGCAAAAAAGAAGGAACTTAAAAGGAAGGAATTCTGTGACCCTGAGTACCAAGGACACACTGGTGATCTGATCAATAGGCTAATTATTTGAGTAATGATGGTATTGGCTGCTCAGATCTCATATCTGTTTTGGTAAATAAACCTCTGCCTTGACAGACAAGCTGTAGTTTTGATTTTTGGGGAACAGGCAGTTGTGGGGGGTTTGTTTGCTACCCTTTTTTGTTAGATAGAAAGGTGATCTCAGAATTAATTATTTTAGGAAAAGAAAAGCTTTTTTTCTTTGGGGATAGTTTAGATTATGGCTAGGTGCAAAATATAAATTTAATGTCCAGTAGTGATGAGCATATTGGTATTACTTGTATGAAGCATCCATGCATACATATGTCCATTCATGTCACCAGCTGAAGAAACAGAAACGAAAGCATAATTTTTGCTTGTTTCCTATAAAGCTAATAACATTAATAAGTATGAAAAAACCAATTCATCGTGAAATTGCATTTGTCATATAATATGAAAACAAATAATTGGATTCTGTTCTTTTTACCTTTAAGATAATACAGGGAGCTTTCCGTAAGTTTTTTTTCATGTTAAGTCTTGATAAAACTAGGGTAATGGTTACAAGATTTAGCACAAAGGAGATGCATTTACATTGAAGAGCATTATGATCTATTTTTCAGCATGTATATGCAAATACATCTGTAAAAATGAAACTCTAAATTGTTATGGTGCGTATTACATACATGTTGAAAACCTATATTCATAGTTAAATAGATCATTCAAAGCAGACCATGGGAATATCATTCAGCAAAATGTGGCTGAATGGTGTGTAAATAGTATTGCCGTAATCTTTTATGTCCTCAAGTGTGTTTGAAGTCAATGCACAGTCTTAGTTTATATGTTCCTCTACAGGATGCAGCGTCTTGGGAAGAAAGATTTTCACTGCTTAGACAAGTATCATTGTCAGCAAAGGGCAAAAAGCAAACAATATAGTGATTTTGGATTACTTGGGTTATTTTTTAGTAATTGTCAGTAACTGAACAGCTGTTCCCTGTGCATACTAAAGTTCAGCCAAGAGGATTTTTCAAGCAAATCAGCTGACAGAATATTTTAATAGCTGATTCTCAAGGCAAGAAAAATACAAGTGAACTGTGCTGGATGCTAAATGTTAAGGAAAACATTGGAATTATCTTATCATTATTATGCAAATTGGAGAGAAAAAAGCTGATATAGTAATAGCCAAGTTTTGAATGAAGATGAAATGGCTTCTTTTTTTTCCATCAATCTTTTTCATCCAGGATTTTATGGCTTTCAGGGAAAAAAAAAAAAAAAAACCAAAACTTTTATGGTACAGTAAAAAATACTTTTAAGCTATTGAGAAGCCAATAATACCAATTCCTGAAAATGTGTATTCACCTAAAAAAAAATTGTTGTGCCCATAGTTTTCTGTGAAGTTAATAAGACCCAATTCTGCAACAGAGGAGTCAATATCGGTTTTAGGAGCAAAATACAAATCTGAGCAACATCATTGTGTAACTGGAATTATAGTGCAATAATTTTGTTTAAATGTTTATGATATTCCAAAATATGAAATATACTTCTCAATTAAGTATAAATATCAACCAACCAAATACAGCACAATCATTTACAAATATATTAGAAATTAAAGATCGAATCCCAAACTGCATACTAGCATAAAAATGCTGCTGGACCATTGATAGAGGGAATTTAACAATGGTAAAGCCAACAGAGTTAATAGGTCAGTAAAATGGAAATGAAAGTAAAGGCACAGATTCATCTCAGTCTTCCAAAATGTGTAATAAGGCTGTAGATCAGTGAAATAAAACAATTACTGCCCTGAGAATTTTATATGGTATAGTCACATGAAGAGGCTGGGTTGGCTATGTAGCTGAAGAAGTTACCTTCAAGTGAAATTGTTGTCAAGCTATGCAGCAAAGGAAAATAGAGATGGAGTTTATTGAGAAGATGCTTCTAATTATCATTTACCTGACACCATAGGGATGCAGTAGTTACAACAGATGTCAGATTATTTCCAGAGATTAAATGTGGGGACTAATTTGTAACCCAAGTTTTACTTCCAGTAGTAACAAGTGCAGAAAAAAACCTTCTGTTTTACCAGAAGGTCAAGTGAGTAAGAAACAGAGGTAGGTAGCTTTATTACTAATGACTTGGTGGGATTTTTGTGGGTTTTTGTTTGGTTGTTTTTGTTGGTGGTGCTGGTTTTGTTGTGTTTTGTTTTTCTGGCATATTTTATCTCCTGATTCCTATTTGCTCTATTCTGAGGGGGCTTTATTTGGTTGCTTAGTTGAGGTTTTTTAACCTTTTGTTCATATTTGCTGAGACATGAAGCAACAGCATTCATCTGAACAGCATTATTCCACCCATGCCCTGGATTTTTCTTTTTACTCTATTATTTGGATGAGAGCAGCATCTATAATAATTCAAAATTAATGTACTCAACACATTAAAATACAATGCCTCTGTAAAGCATGCCTGACAATAGATAATTATTTTATTGTATGCATTAAATATTCAGAAATTCATCCAATTAAATGTATCTGCTGTGTTATTTGGAGCAATTAAATAAATATAATTATATGACCACAGAAGCAAATACGTTTAAAATACTTTAGCTGTCATTACCTGTAACCAATTTCTCCTGTAAAGACTGGAGGGAGGAATTACACCCTTCTCTACCAATTGTTTCAGGTACCCAAGTTTTGCACAGATATACTGATTATTCATTCTGTGGTCAGTGCATTTGTGGGAAGTTAAGATACCTAGTGAGATAACAAAAACTCCAAAGCACCATTTCTTGTTGGAAGCAGATTTCACATATCTTTGCTGTGCCTTTCAAATTTTGTCTGTCATCTAGTATTGTAGGATGAGCATTGTATACCAACCCAGAACATAATTTCTAGTAGGGATGGGAAAATGTAATACAGCACTGATTGAAGCATTATTTAATAAATATAATTTTAAAAATTATGAAAGGAGGTTACAAAGAGATGGTTGTTGGTCTCTTTGCCCAACTAGCTAGTGATGGGACAAGAGGAAACAGCTTCAAGTTGTGCCAGGGGAGGTTTAGATTGGATATTAGGAAAAATTTCTATACTGAAAGTGGTCAAACATTGGAACATGCTGCCCAAGGAACTGGTGGAGTCATCCTCCCTGGAGGTGTTCAAAAAATGTGTAGATGTGGCACTTCAGGACATAGTTTATTCATTATGGCAGTATTGAGTTGATGGTTGGACTTTAGGGTCTTAGAGGTCTTTTCCAACCTTAATGATTCTATCATTCTATGACAGGAAAAGCTAGTTTTAAGAAGTTAATATTAATATTTTCTGATACCTCTATTTAAACACCTACATAAACAGACCTACAGCACTGACTTTCAAAAGCAATACTTTGCTTGTTTGTTTGAATACCCGATACCTGAAAAACAGGTTACAAACTTGAACAGAGTAAGGTGAATGAGGAGGTCATAGTGACAAGTAAGGAGGTAAAGTTGTAAATATTTACAGTATATGCTTTTAGAAAGTGCATATATTCTCAAAGTAGATCCTAGAGGCATATTTAAGAAAATGGAATAAAAATGAGCTGTGAAAAAAAGTGAATATTAAGGTAAAGCCTCCAAGACAACTGTATTCTATTAGTCTGTTGAATAATAGAATAAATTCCCTAGAAGTGGAGACATGTTGCAACACTTGAGTCAGTTAACACAAGACTAGAGAAAATATGCTATAATTTGTTGAAGGAACTTATTAGTTGACCTAATAAATCTTTCCCTATTTCTAATCTTTGTCTACATGGAACGGAAATTATAGTGAATTCCTATATATCATTGTAATTATATTACTACAAAATGATTTAACAATGCGCTATTAAGTGACTAATTTTATGTACATGCTTTTCTTTATTCTGTTAAATAATACGTATTTAGCTTAAGCATAAAGTATTTTTTTCCTAACACTTATCAATATTTGCTTGCCTCTGCATTTATTTTCTATTTGAATATGCAAGACAGAGAGACTCTTTGTCCCAAGGAAGTTAGGAGGATAATAATAAAGGCATATGCAACAGTTAAGATTGGATGGGAATTAAATATTCTGCTAGTCAATATGACAAACACAATAAAGCACTCTAAGATTAAACAACTATTATTTTTAATCTCGACATCACTCTTCATCACACTAATGTTAAAATGAGATAAGATGTTTAGATTACAGTGCAAATTATTATATCTAGAAAAATATTATAGATCTATGTTCATCAAGTGTACATATATATTTTTTTGCTAAGCTGGTGCAAGTGTGCCCAATATCAGTTTTGAATATGTAGATAATTATTTCCACAGTCTCATTTCAGATTTACCATTTCTATTTTATCAAAATTAAATTTTAAGGCCTTCTTTCAAAGATTGCCTCAAAATGTCAATGACCTGAAGCTAAGCAAATGGTTCCTGTATCTCTGAAATAGTTGTGAAGTCTGAGTATCATGTAGTACAACATCTGGTAGCTCACATTCATACCTGCATATAATTTGCCTACTTTTCTAACACAACCCCTTTTTTACATAGAATTTTTTTGTTTTAAGAACAACAGCAACAAAAGTGTGGTTTTATTTCCTTTCTGGTTCTTTTTCTTTTTTTTCCTTTCTTTCCTTTAAGACTGAAATTTCTCTATAGTTTTGTTCTGGAAAATGATCATAACTGTCATAGCACATTATTTTGATTAATCAAGTTCTTTGTATTAACTGTTTGTAAGGGCCAGAGTATAAACCATTCATTTACAGTAATACATTTTTACTGACTTGGATATTTCTATAAGAATGTACTAGGTCTCTTGAGATGATGAACAGTGGTGGGAGTAAAGGATAGACTGTATTTAAATTTATCTTTGTGTTGTTTTTAAAAGCCCTTAGAGAGTTCTGGAATGAAAGAATCAGTGAAAGTTTTACTAAAATTCTGTTAAAGAGATTAAGATAGTGAATAACTGTGTATTCTTCTGTGGTAGAAGACAACAGTGTATTTTGAATGTTCAGTGAATAACAGCTTGCACCATCTTCCTTTATCAGTAGTACAAAATTTTTTTCACTAGGACAACCTATATGCAAAAGTGAAGGACATCGCTTAGCAAACAGTCTTTTTCTCATCAGCACTGTATTGTGCCTTTGGGTGAACAACAAAGGAAAATCTATAGGAAATGGAATTATACAGATCTAAATTCTAATGAAATATAGATATGAACCTATGTATTAAAAAGTCAATGCATACAAATACTTTCACTATATTAAAAATAAACAGTCATAGGTTGAGGCTACTCTTTTTCTTTTGATCTTTGTGGACTACCTCATGATTTAAACTAATAGTTTCAAAGGTAACAGTTGGTCTGTTATATCCTAATGTTCTCCAGAGCATTAAGCATACAAACTGTGTTGCTAAATCCTGAATCACTGCTTCTTTAATCTCAGAGATTATTGTGATAGAAATAGTTTTTAGATGGCTTTTAACATTCTTTGTTGTAGATACAATTTTATTTTAGCTCATATAATGAATTTAAGGAATTCTTATGTTGAAATTTGTTACAAGATAAAGGATAACTATTTAAAATTACTGTCTTTAAAATCATAGTTTATCCTGGTGGATATAAAAATACGATGAGAAAAATCTGATGATAAAGCTTACTCCATGATTGAACATAATAGAAGGTTATTAATGAAAGTATGTCAGAACCTCACTAATTATGAATCAATTCTTAATTAATTATGGATTTTCTACTTATTCCGAGTGGTAGGTCAAGATAGATGACCAGAAGTTGTAAACGTTCGAAGGATCACAAAGCCATTCCATGAATGGCTACTGGAACTTCAATCTGGAGTGGCCTCAGTAGATACACATATATTCATTTAATCATTAGGGCCAGGTTTAGGTTTAAGGGCTATCGCATAACACGTAACAGTTTATTTTATAATTTTTAATTTTGACTCAGGCTGACTATCACTCTTCCAGATAATGTTTAGGACATTGGTCTGGGGACATTGCCTGCCAGGAACTTTTTTCAATCACTCTGTTTCCTGATTAGACTGTTTTACTGGAAATAATGGTGTAATTTTGGCATATGTACACAGATTGTAGCATGCCACTTGGCCTTCAGACAGATAATGGTGTGTAGATTGTTTAGTTTGTTAACGTAGATATAGGTTTAGATTCTAGAGTCTTCCAAAAAGGACTTTTGGAGCAAGATCCAAATACTAAACACAGATATGACATAGCCAACTCTCTTTAGCTGGTGTGAAATATGGAACCAAGAAAGAACTGACCCAGGCTATGGAAAGTATTCATTCATAGAACCTTCCCATACCTCTCTCTCCTGTGGCCAGTGCACTCACAAACTAAATGCAAGTATGCTAATTTTAATAATACGGAAAAGAAGACAGAATGTGACATACTATTAGAGCGGGTGACTGTCTTCCATTTAGAAGCATTAAACAGGGGTTGTAGTTTTTCTTCTGTTTTTTTTTTTTT
>JAVFHW010079261.1:7969-19080 GCA_032159205.1 Eurystomus glaucurus suahelicus | reverse complement strand
TCCTTCTTGGTCATGAATGGGTTATAAATCAGACAAGGGCTGGGTTGTGGGGTCTCGTCTCTTTCTTCTCCAAGTGAATTGGTTAATTCTTGGTGTGTTTGTAGCTAGGAAAGGCGTTCCTTACATCAGGCACAGATGGGGAAGGGTTTCTTGTGCTGTGAGATAGACATTCACCTCTAGACACAGGGCAGCCTGTGGTAAACCACTCGAGTGCTCAGGGAAAAGAGGGTAGGAGTGTGACTGAGGCAGTACAAAACCTTGGCAGACATTTAGCGGGACATGAATTTCATCCTGGATGCTTGGCGGGTCATGGAGCAAGTCTGAGTTGTGAAACAGCTACTTGGAGCAAGTGGGGGCAGCGAGAGGGACTGGGATGCTAGGGAACAAACTGTACCTCCAGCTTTATGAAGGGATGGTACGTGGCTGTGCAGATCCAGTTGAGAAATCAGGGGTAAAGATAACACCCGTTTGTTGAAATAGTGCAAAAATCAGTATGCTAGTGAAAGGTCTGCTGTGGAAATGGCTGTATCGGGCTGCGCAAGCTCCAGTGTGTGTGTACTGTACATAACTGAAACAAACCTGGTTGTTGGCTTTGATTGCAGCAAATGCTTCTTTTTGCTGAGGTGGAAAACCCACAGTTTGCTTCTGGATGTCCCATAGTGCAGTGACTGGTCTTGTGGGCAGTCTGTGGTTTGTCTGTATTGGGTGGTGTTTGGAGGACTCTAATTTGAGATGTTCCTATCCCTGCTTTAATGAAGGGAGCTAGACAAGAACCGTGTGTGGGTACAGCCGAGGAGGACATGGGAAAGCAAGTGTACGAGAGGCTAATTGAGTTTGGGGTGCAAGCACTCTTTCATCATGTCCATCTCTGTGAAACCAAAAGCAAAGCCAGGTTGCTAACGAAAAGGAAGTAGGTTGAGGGGGAGGGTGATGAGTAAACAGAGTGTACACGAGGAGCAAGACTGCTGCAGCCTACGTAAGTTAACAGCGTGTATCGACTGTTGAAGCAGTGCCCAAGTATGTGCTGTTTCATGACATAGAGCTGAACTGTATTCATCTCTGAAATAAAACTGACCAGTCCACCTCCTTTTCAGTTAGATCCTGCTGGGATGAGACATCCCTTCCTGATATGAGAGAAAGGTAAATCCACTCCCCACCCACAGATCTTTGCACACTTGGCAGCTGTGATAATACGACACTCTCCCTTGTAGTTTGGATACTGCTTAAAAGTGATAGAAGACATTTCTAGGCAGCTTGTGTTGAACCTGCAGGCTCTTCTTGCATGAGGTTACACTGCTTGTGATGAGGTGATGATCATTGGTGTCTGCTGATAGTCAGAACGACCACTGGTGGAGGTTAAGGAAGTGAGCCTGATTCATCTCCTGCACTACACAGTAGCAAAGCGTCCAGTCTCTACAGTTACTGCTACTGGGGGGAGGATGTGATGGGTGTTACTTAGATATCTATATACTTCAGGGTGTTGGTGGAAGCTCCCTAGCTAAGAGTGGGGTTACCTTGCTTCTTGTTGTGGAGATGCCTAGGAAGGCAGTCTCTGTGCTGAAATGCCTGAATGTGTGCTATTTTAAGCATGCACATGTGCGAACACAGTCTGTATTTAGGGAACATTTCTACGGCTGCAAAATCCATCTCTGAAAAGCTAGGAAGTCTTGGAATTAAAGCTGCCCCTTCAACTTTAATCTGCCCCTTCTGAGGCAGGACTCAGAGCACATGCTTTTTTCCTCCTCACCATGTTGAGCTGCCTTTGCTCCATGCCATCCTCCTCATCAGAGGGAGCTGTTGGAGAACTTTCAGCTTGCCAGATGCGTTTTTGTGATGGAGAATGAACAGGCCTACAAGAAAGCTGGGGAGGGACTTTTTACAAGGACTTGTAGTGTTAGGATGAGGGGTAATGGCTTTAAACTGGAAGAGGGTAGGTAGGTTTTGATTAGAAATTAGGAAGAAGTTTTTCAGTCTGAGGGTTGCGAGTTACTGGCCCAGGTTGCCCAGGGAGGTTGTAGATGCTCCAACCCTGGAGGTGTTCAAGGCCAGGTTGGATGGGGCTTTGAGTAACCTGGTCTAGTGGGAGGTGTCCCTGACTATGGTGGGGGTTGGAACTAGGTGATCTTTAAGGTCCCTTCCAACTCAGACCATGATTCTATGTCCCTGTGCAGCTGCTCCTGTACAGCCTTGCCAAGAAGCGTGCGTTCCCCTGCTTTGATTTTGGAGCAGCTTTCAAGCTGAGGTGAGAGCCCGCCCAACTGGGTTGTGGGAGCATTGCAGCCGAGTGGGTACCTGGGAAGGTGACCTGCTGGTTGTGCTGCAGACCTGGATGCTGTCCCACAGGATCGACCTCCTGGCTGGCCTTGGACCTTCCTCATTTCTACGTGTATGGCTGGTGATCCTAGCCCTGGGCTGAGCCTGGGCACTGTTCCTTGCAGGGCATGACCTACTCGGGTGGAAAACCACCCCTGGCTGGTAGAGCCTTCACCTCCTGCTGTGCTGTCCTGCTCAGCTCCCTGCTCCCCTTTCCCTGCCTTCCCATGCACCTTCCTTACATGTGTCTTCTGGTTATTTCCCCTAATGTTTCCCCATCCTCCCCAGTTTCCCTCTCCTTCCATGTATAGGATGGTTGGGGTTGCTTGCAGAGTGTCTTTCTGTGCTTGATTTAGCTTAGTTGTTCTCTAAGTGTCTTTATGGTGCATTTGCTCCTGTTCTGCAAAGGCTCCAGTAGACACAAATCCATTAGTACTTTTTATTTTGATATCCTAATGTTTCTGATGTATGCAAGTTTTTCCCAGGGATAGCAAAGGCTACCTCAGTGGAGGTAGCAGGGGAAGGTCATTTCTTGCCAGGCTATAAGAAGGAATAAAGGTCTCTGGGACGTTTAGTAATGGCACAGCAGCGTGTTTTCCCTCATTCTCATGTTCTCGATGTTTTGAGGCATTTTGGCTGCAACATTTCATGATTAAGTAAATATATCTACCTAGGTGATGGCATGTGGTTTTTAAAAGTTCCCTTCAACTTGAAGCATTGGGGGTAAGATGAGCAAATGAAAAGGGGTCTCCTGTTAGGAAACCCTGGGAATGTGGCATTACTCCCTGCGCTATTACTATTCAGACTTCTCATTTAACTAATTGGCCTTGATTTTCAGAGCATCAGTGCCCCCTTCCCTTTCACCAAAACAGCTCTGCTTCCTCCTTGTCCGTCTCAACTTGCTGCAGGCATTTGGCCCCAGCCGAACCCTGTGGTTTTGGATGCACTGTGTGCATCACTACAGTGGTGCTTCGGTGAAATCCCCGAGCGGGGCTGCCCCGGCACAGCTGTGCCACAGCCTGGTGGTGCAACCTTTCCTTCCTAAATCCTTCGTTCTCAGGGCCGAATAATCTTGTTATAACTTAAAGCAGGGGAAGGCTCCACCCATTCTGTAAAATCTGAGTTTTCTTAATGTGTGGACGGTCTTTCTTATACTGATCTACTCTATTCTAAATCAAATGTATCCAGTTTTCGTAAGTCTTCTCTGTGTCTTCCTAATTGTGGTTTGTCAGTCATTTTGATTGCAAATCCTTCCCTAATGGCCCCGTCTTTTACACTGCTCCATTTTATACATTATTTTAGAAGCAAGGCTGTTCTCATATTCTAGCGTTTTTATCAATATGAAATTTCAGAGCATGATTTCTTTTTAAATGTCTGTTTCTAAAATTCAGCCCTGTTCTTTACACCTTCCTCTCTCCCCCTTTCCTTTTCTGCCCACACTTCAAGTCAGATTTTAGGCTTGTGGGTGGAATGGGTTTTAGTAGTGTGGGGGAAGTGGATGGGTACATGCAGTGATGATGGGGAGCAATAAATGCCTCTGTAGTATAGTGACAAAACAGTGTTTGCTAAAGAACTTGGATTGTAATCGCACACGGTATGTGGTGCAGCTTCTATCCACATTTTCTGTCATGCTTGTCTTCATTTTTGCATATACATGTCACAGAATAGTTTGTTTTAATTTGTATTGATTTATTTTGGCTAGAAGGAGGAGGGTGTTTTAATTGAAAGCAAAAATTCCTGTGAACCATATGCCTCACTTTTCAGTCAGCTCTAATTAAATTTCTTTTTCCTCCCTCATTTCAAGTTGTTTCCCCTTCATGTGCGTAAGTGAGAACTTACGTGGGAGATCCTCATCGTTGTTATCGTGTCATGGTCCTGTTTTATGACCTTCTAATTCCCTCTGTGTTGATCAGATATGTTACCAAAGATTGTGGTTACAAATTCGTCCTTGATATGGAAAGGGGTTATAGTAGGTTAAATATTACTTCTGTAAGTCCTTTGGTCAGTATTTCAGAGCGATAATGAAGATCAATGTATTGAGCCCCTGGGGAAAGCTGCTGTTCATAAACGTGGAGAACAAGACATGAGGGTCTGAAGTGACGCAGTGAACTGATGACACACAGCTCAGACTTTCTGTGTTTCAGTGCTGTTATCTAACTGCAAGAGGACCCTGCTCTTGTTTCTTCTTATCTGCCAGAAAGTCATGTATAGTACTAGTCAGCTTTTGTGGAACAGTAATAGAATACTTCTGGTAGCATTAGCCAGTTCCCACCTATATGTGTGTGTGTATCTGTGTGACTGTGTACACACACATGTGAATGTAGAATGGGAGAGGAGAAATGAGCCTTCAGTGAGAAATTATTTATTTTAGTATTTAGTTTTATTTGTTTAGTATCAAGTATTGTTTGAAAAAGGCTAAAGGAAAAGGAACTGTGCGTTGAGATAAGCGGTAGGAGAATAAAAATACAAGACATGTACTTGGCTTAAATGGTGTCCAGACTTACTGTGATATTTTCCAGGCACTGGTATTTTCCTTTTTTTATGAAGATTATAAACAGTTGATTTTTGTTGAGTCTACAAAGTAACAAAAAAGAACCACAATATATTAATACATTTAACTGTTCCCCAAAATATGCATTTGAGTGCATTGTTTGACTCGTCCTTTGTGTTTAAAGAGGAGTCTTGTTTGTAGCAGTTTGAACTCCTACTGATTAAGGAGCCATTAGCTTGACGTATAACCATGTGATTAATTGTAGGGAAAAAACCTGGTGACTTGAGTAGAGAAGTACTTGAATTCTTCCACCTTACATGGAATTTGATCAATAGAACACGCCAGTGTTATTTCAGTGGCTCTTCTCTTTCTGTTAAATCAATCTGGGCAGGATGTCTTCTCACAGGCGTTTTGTGTACCCACATCTCCGTGAGCGGTGGAAAAATCACGGGCTTCTTCCAGCCCCAGCATCACTCGTGTTGGTGTGGCTGCCTGGTAAACAGGGCTGGGGAACCGGTGGAGATGTGGTGGTGGTGTGCATCTGCAAGTATGGGTTTGACGTGGGTGTTTATGAGCTCAGCAGTCCCTTGCTAGGCCAGATCTGGGCTGCATCCCTCTCTGGTGTCAAGCTGATGCATTGCAAATACATCTGAGTGTGAGAGATGGAAAGATGGGATAAGTTTCCTTCAGTGCCAGGGCTGAAGGTTTCCTTTGCCAAAGCAGAGCCTGGTGGCTCACCATCCAGCCCATCTGATGGGGAGTTTGGGTTTCTCTAATACTCAGGCCATGCTTATTAGGGTCCCAGGGACCACATGGCTGGTTCCATGTGGGCTCAACAAGGAGTCATGTGCACTTGGGCTCCAGGAAACTGCTCCCTGAAGCCTTTGGTCACATATCTCTTTGTGTGCGGTGTTATCTGGATGGTTGCACTGTGAACTTCCCACTGCAAGCAAATGGTTCCTGGAGAAAAGAGAGAATTAAAAAACCCTTTGAGTTTGACACTTGCAACCAAGAATGTATTTTCCTTCAAAAATCCAATCTGTGGAGATTTTTAAGTCACAGCCTGCTGTGACATGGTAGAAAATTACTTGTCTTGTACTGATAGAGCTCCAAGAGGTTTGTTGCAGTCTGATTGTCTCCAGATATAGAAATAATGTCATATTATGTTATCATGGTCTAGTTATATGTTGAGTTAAAATAGGAAAAATCCATTATATTGCTTATTTTAAAATCTTTCTTTTTAAAAGACATGTGCCAAGAAGCTGTGTGCTGGGGAATAAGTTCACTTGTAACCAGAGGGATGATTTTTTTTTTTTTTTATTAGCAGAATTGTTTGTGAATGAGCAATGGAGATAGTGACCTACAGGGTTTACAGAATGTGGGAATCTGCCTCTCTAGCCAGCACTATAAATAAATGAGAAAGGCTTTGAAAGATTTTTGTCAGCTCGATATACATTATTTTGTTTCGGCAAGTGTCTTTCGCTTCACAAACTGTGTTCTGTATGTGGTGCTATTTATAAACTGGGGTGGAGGAAGAGTTTGAGAGTGGGTGATTCACAGACACGAAATAGGACCACAAACAATGTTAACACTGTGGCATAATCTGATAGAATCAGAAACTTGGACAAAGAGTGCAACGCTGTCCCTCACTGGGGCCGTTGTGCGGCAGCTTTTTCTCCCTTTCCACTGACCTTCTCCAACTTGCCAGAAATGCCATCTAGTTTTCCCAGGGGCCTGACACAGAGTGGCCCAAGGTTAACCGAAGAGCAGCGCTACGGCTCGGTCCTCTGCAGGGAGCCTCTCATGCCCGACCCATCGGAAGGGTGCGTGTCACTGCTGGTTTTGTGGGACGTGGCAGGGGAGCGTCCCAGGGCTTCCTGGTGGTAGCTCAGTGGCTGTCTCCTCGGCACCCTTGCCAGAGGTGGCTGCAGAGAGCTTGTATTCACAGCCAAAGGTGGAGCAATGTTCATGTCACAAGCTGGGAATTGGGGTGATGAGTTACGGAAATGTGCTCCTTCGTGCTGTTCCTTTTGTGAGCTCTGGCAGAGGAAATGGGATGGAGGATTAAGTGAAATCTCCTGGAGCTCGCCTGTGGCTGCACCGAGGGACAGCTGGCAGAGCAGGCAGGCGCTGTTTCAGAATACTGAGGTGGTATTTTGAGTGTGTGTCCTTGCTGGATAGGTAGAGGGAGCGGGCTTCCTTGTGCAACACAGAACGCTGACACAGTCCAGGGTTATTCACTGGAAGAGGAGAAAGCAGAAGGATTATGAAGAGGAAGGGTGCAATCATTACTGCTGCTACGGGGCAGTGCTTGGAGGTGTTATTTGAGCTGACCTATGCACGTGTACGTTGTCTTCAAGGCCCTTGCCCTCTGTGGGAGAGGAAACCATTTGTCAGGTTTACCCAAGTACTACCTGGCAGAGCTCATCCTAAAACCTAGGGCTCATAAGCAGGCTAGCACACTTAGAGAACTGTGGTGTGTCCCAGTATGTCCAGCGCATAGCAGTTCAGTGAGTCATGTTGGAGAGGAGCTTGTGGAGAGATGAAGGGAAAGACTGAGGCCTAGGAATTAGAGATGAAATTTGCCTGTGCTGGTGGGTGGGGATCCCAAAGTGCTTCCTGCTCAAAAGCCTGTGAGAACAAAATCAGTAATATGTTTCTGAGCGTTCAATCCACAATGGAGATGAAAAGCACAGAGTTTAAAAAACGAGAAAAAAAGAGCAAGCCCAACCAAATAGAAATACACAGACAGAAATGTGCACCCATTGTAGGCAGGAAAATCCTATCTTTTGCTTTCTCCTATTATGGGAGGAGTCATTGTTTCTTTTTCTGGTAAAAGAATCCTTTTTTTAAAATGTCTGTGGGAAAGGAGAATAGTCTGAATTGAGTCTTTGAGATGTTGTATCACAGAGAGTCACAGAAAATGTACTATGCAAATGACTATCTGCCTTATTAGATGCCTCAATAGAGTTCATTGTCTCAATATTGCTATTATTGGAGATGGATGGACACTACATGATTTTACCATCAAGCTGAAAAACTTCAGTGTTACAGTCTCGTTGCTTGGGTAATAACAGTGCACTGACTTAAAGCAGAGAATTGAATTAAGGGGAGTGAAAGGTCCATTGCTCTGTCCATTTTAGTTTGTCTTTTGTAGACTGTGCATCATTTTAGGGGTCACAACGGGGGGGTTTGTGATTCGTGGTCTTGGATTTTTTCAGCTTTCATTGCTAATAGAAAGAAAGCTCTTTTATGGGGAGAAACCATCTAGCACCTGCTGATTTTCCTTGATGGCACTTGTAGGAATGCTGGTGGTGTTGGATGATGCTGATGCTGGCATCTTTCTCAGGTGGGTGCTGACCCTGCACCAGCTTGGTGTCCTTGTGGAGGAGGAGCACCTTCTCCTTTGCTCCCTCATGTCAGGTGCTCATCACAGTATTGCTCTTCTGTTAGCTGGCTTCTTACTTGTGGGACTGCTCACGGAGTTTCCCCTGAGCTGTCTCTAGAGCCTTACCTACTGCCTAGGGTAAAATCTAAATCCTGGGAGCTGCTGAAGTCAAAATCTATCTAGTGTCAAAGTTTATACACTGGCATAGTCTTCCTTGAACCTGCTTTGGAGGTCTTGCTTCAAATGTAGTGGATTGCATTACAAACAGACAACAATGCTTTCACAGTTCAGGTGCTTGAAATTGCAGCTGACTGGTGTTGTGTGGTGTGTGTTGAGGTTTTTGTTTGGGATGGAGTTTTTTGTAACCCAGCTTCTCAAGCAGATGTCCAAGAACTCTGGCAAAGACGTTGTTAGAATAGATAGTCAGCCGATACCTCATGTTTTTTAGGTTTTATTTTTTCTGGGCAGCACTTGATAATTTTCCTCTGGCTATCTTACAGAATGGGAATTTTCAGATAAAACTTTGTCTCTGAGACTGTTAGCTGTCTCTGTGGCCCCATGCTGATGGTAAGGGTCCACTGTTGAATTCTCAGCTAGGGTTGGGCTATACTGCTGTTGTCCATGGAAGGATTTATCTCTTGAGTAGTTTCAGTTCTTTTAAACCTACTGGTTGGTTCTTGGTGGGGAGGAGGAAACAACCCAGTTTCTATGTCTTTTATTGTTTGGTTAATATGTGTGAAAGTTAATGAGTAACTAGAAGAAGCATAGGTGAATTGGAAACCAATAACCTTGCTCAGTGTTTGCTTTGCTCTCTTGACTTCCCAGTTGTGGAGGGGATGAGGAGGGACTGTTAAACAAAAGTTCTCAACAGCCCCCAGCATTTCCCCAACCCCAAATAATCAATTGCCCCCATGTTCCCCTTAGTCCTTGAAAGCAGCACCTGTCGTGGAGTATTCTTGAATATGAATTAATAACCAAGGATGGCGATGAGTACACACACCAGGTGAGCCACAGAGAAGCTCTCAACGTACGAAATAGACAGAAATAAGATTACTCTGAATGTGGAAGCTTTGAGGGGCAGCCCAGCTGACCTCCTGGCAGACAACCCTGATGTCAATGACAGCGAGAAGCCACTCGGCTGGAGTCACCAATCTGTGATGTGAACTTAGGTGCTGGCCTGTCCTTTGTCATCCCCTGACCAGTGCTAATGGTGGGCTAGTGACTCTTACCTCTCCTCTTTCATTTCACTGGAGCCACATGTGTGCCCTGAGATCTGTGACTGTACAGCTGGCTAAACCTGCTCCTTAGTTTCCTTTAAATATTAAGGAAATCTTAAACATTAAGATATATGTTTTCCTTACAAACCTTTATGAAGAAAAACCTAAACTGCAGAGTAAGACATACTCTGTTCTTCCTGTGTCATTCAGCGTGGGGTATGGGCTTCAGCTTTAAGTATTTCAGTGTTGCTTATGAATGTTTAGTAAACTTCCCTTCCTGTTGGATATAGGAATATACACACAGAAGTTCCTCTCAATTTCACTTTTTCAGTTCAGTTTGCCACTGGTCCTGAGAGGTTAGTTTAATACAATAGTAGAAGACATGAAGCTGCTGGTGACTGTTGCAGCTCTTGTCTTCATGTTTTCACAGAAGATTGGGGTCCATCTCAGAACAACAGCAGCTTCTGGGCATTAAAAATTGCCACTTGGTGTAGTCTGTTGGGAGTTTTTCTGGGGAAGGTTTAAGCACTAGCTTAGCCAAAATTCCTCCAGCACCTAATCCAGCAGGCAGTATGAAGTCACAAAGTAGCAGTTCTTCTGGTTTTATTTTTTTAATTATACTTTTCTACTTGTGCGACCCCTAACATGGTAATTGGCAGAATTTCTTTAAAAAGCAAATGCACCCCCAAACCAGCTCTTTCTCCTGGAGCTTTTGGCAGCACCTCGGCCAAGTCAGTGTCACGTTTGCTCTGTGTTGCATGCGTCATGTTGCATGTGTCAGACACAAAACGGGGAAGGAAAAAGTACTGTAGGAAACAGCAAGATATGCATGTAAACCCAAAAGGCTTTGTAGATTATCAGGAATAATCACAATACCTGAAAAGATTCTTAACTGATAAAAATGAGAAATAATGTAATGACTAGTGCAGCTTTTAAGCTAAAGTTCTCTTTAGGCTGAGTTCAGTGAATGGAGGTTAACTTGTATTTTTCCCCTCTATCAATAGAGAGAACTTAAGAAAATGCTGGAAAAAAGATTACAGTAGTATGATTTGTTTGGCATGTGCAGCAACAAAAATTCTGCTTTTCTTCTGCTGCTCATCAGAGATGCTCAGTGTACACGGTAGTGTATTGTTTTGCTCTGAGCTTTCTGTCTAATCTTTAAATGCATATGTGGCATTTTGCATTGCTTGAATGTATTCTGTGATTATACATAATAAGGTTCTATTATATGCAAGAAGCGCACTTAATACTGGGTCTGCCATTGCATTTGTTCTGAACATTGTGACTTTTATGCTGCTTCTTTGTATTTTTTTTTCACTTTATTAAAGTGATAGGGAAAATATTCTCAATATCTCACTTAAGAAAGCATGTTACGTGTTTTTGACTGGCTGTGTACAGTTCAATTACCGTTTCACAAAATGGCTCACACAACTGTGAAGAGCTCCAGGGTTGTTATTTCTCCCACTCTCTTTCTTTTTCTGACTCTCTCATTTGTCTTGGAAGAGCTTTAGTCATTTACTAAGTCCTTGCTCTTAGAATTTTTTTTTTTTCTTTCTCAGCATCACCACCTGCCCCGGGTGAAATTTCCTCCCTTTGTAATGGAAGACTGAAGGTCTAGTTGTCTAGTGGAGTGAACCCCTGTGTCTTTTGGTTGTTGATGATGGGAAGTGGAATTGCAGCCCATGACTTAGTTCTTCTGACA
>JAVFHW010079260.1:34393-47753 GCA_032159205.1 Eurystomus glaucurus suahelicus | reverse complement strand
TTCCATTCTCCTCACGTCCCGGTGGCGGCAACTGGCAGCTCCGGAGGGGTGTCGGTGACAGGCGTGAGCCGCTCACCGGCGGCGGGAAGGGAACACGCCGAGCACCTCGGCAGCGGCGGGCAGGGCTTGCCGCCTCGGTGGCCGAGCTCTGTCCGCCTCCCGGGCTGGGCTGCGAGCACCTGTTCGCCCCCGGGTGCCGGCCTCAGTGCAAGGGGGCCGGGGCTGGCGGTCCCCTTAGGGCCGAGCGGGTCTTGGCGGGTCCCCTCAGGGCTTCAGGGGGTCTTGGCGGGTCTCCTCAGGGCTGGGAGGGTTCTGGTGGTCACTTGACAGGGCTCAGCCTGCCCGGCCAGGGTCTGCCCTCCCTTGCAGGGCCCGAGGGGCTCTCGGAGCTCGCCCCGTGTGCGCGGGTTGTGGATGGAGCGATGTCACTGCTGCCGAATATCTGTGTTCTGGTGGTTTTCGTGGCTGGTAATGGCCCGTCAGGGCCAGGCAGTGAGCAAGCACCTTGAAGGCGAAGGGCCTCTGCAGTTCAGGCTTGCTTTCACAGGCACCTTTTAAAAAAGGTGGGAATTTAAGTACTGCTGTGCTGGTACCTTCATAATGTATGCTGAAACTATGCTTAAACCAAAGGGAACCCCCAAACCTATGGCCACTAGAAACTTCAGCAACATGTTAGTAAGTGGTTTGCCAACCTGGAGTAACATCTTAGTTGCTTATTCGATGGTTAGAGTAAGTCCCAACCAATGGCTGGTAAGTGGCCTAATAATACAAATATCATGAGGATACAGCATTTTTGAAATGTGCCTCCGCTAGCTTTAAATTGCTGGTTTAATTCCAGGTTGAGGTGTTGGGCCTTCTGATGAAGGTGCCTTTTTAACATGGGCAGTGGTCAGCGCCAGAGCAAGCGGCCAAGTTAATGTTGCCAGATGGCATTTCTCACCCTGCCAGGACATTTACATTTCGTGTAACTCCTGCCTCTGAGCCAAATGTGAGGTCTGCATCCACAGAACTCTCAGTGTGCTCTTTGAGTGTAGCTGTAACATGTACCTGCTGTCATATTGCCTTTAAACCCTGTCAGCAGGAGCTGCCTCTGCTGGATAGGCCAAGGAGCAAACTTCAGAACCCCTTCAAGCCATCAAAGAGTGGAATTACAGCATTAATGACACAGAGGGTTTGTCTTATCTACAGCCTGCATTTATGGCCTGTCTTGCTGCTGATAATCTCCACAGCAAAGTAATTCTTATCCCTTGTCCCTGCTGCAACTGGTGCAATAAAATGTCAAGAGAAACGGATTGGATCCTTGGAGCTGTATGCCTTCCTCGTGTTCATATATCATAACATGGGGTGGGATCAGGCAAAAAACGCTTACTTCAGGGAAAGTCTCACCTTTGGCACGTCAGTTTTACTGCGGTGCAATCGAGAGAACACAGGTGATACACCATTATATTGTGGGTGCAGCTCAAATGGATTAGGTAGTTCCACCACATGTAATGAGTGAGACCAGAATTTTCCTGCAGGGGTACCACCAAGGTTGGTGATCTCATCATAGAAACAAAGCTTTTACATTTAAGTGGAGACCAAAGCTGCTCTGGCACTTACACCTCTCATTTTTGTAACTGAATCTTCTCATTTTATTTCTTTACGGATGTTGTACGTATGAGGTCAGGTAGTTGAGGTGCTAAAGGTACAGGGTCATGTGTAATTCTGCAGTGTTGTTTCCCGTGGTGTCTTTGTTGTGAAGCTAGTGGCCAGATGTTTTGATATATGTACTTGCTAATAGTGCTGGTAAGAAATATTACAGACACTCTGTATGCTGGAATCTGTGAGAACTTTAAGCATGTAAGGAGAGCAGAGTGTCTTCTCTACCTGGTCTATTGCCTTTTCCTACAGGAGTCACCCTTCCTGCTGTTTTCCATTCTGCCCTTTTCTACCTCATTGAATCTTTAGCTTTTTAAAAGCCTAAAGCTGTAAAACCAGTGTAGCTTTTTGTTGGGATGCCCCTATTGCTGTGCATACAACAGGGCAGACATACCTTGAAGGTTGTACCCTTCAGTGGAGGTTGGCCCCTCACTCCCAGACAGATGCTGAGGTGCTGGACCTTGTCCGAAGAAGGGCAGTGAAGCTGGGGAAGGGTCTAGAGCACAAGTCGTGTGAGGAGTGGCTGGGGGACCTGGGGTTATTGAGCCAGGAGAAGAGGAGGCTCAGGGGAGACCTTCTTGTTGTACAAGTAGTAACAAGTGTTAGGACAAGAGGAAACGGCCTCAAGTTGCGCTGGGGAGGTTTAGGTTGGACCTAAACCTTAGGCTGGTTCATGGTGACCTGGCAGTGGTGGGTTAACAGTTAGACTTGATGGTCTGAAAGGTCTTTTCTAACCAAAATTATTCTATGATTCTCCCTGGCTGCTGTTAATATCCAAGCTGTTTACTGATTCAAGCTCAGAGCCTTCCTTGTTCTGCCCAGCTTCCTCCTGCACGTCACTGCTGTCCTCTGTGCTCGACTTCCCTGCTGCCCCCACATACAAACATGCAGAGGACTTGAAGGTATCCAAAGTATTTTTTACCTATTTTATTCTTTTGGTTAAAGTACTCTTTAAAATTTCTTTGCTGTAGGATTCCGTCTCCTGTGAATAACCTTTCAGTTTTCCCTTTGCTCCCTGTGGATGTTGCTGCTTGGCAGAGAAGGGCTCCAGCGGCCTTCCTGCGTGCACACACAGACCCTTGGCTTCTGGGCATAAAGATTGGCCTTTTGTGGAACGCTGTGTTCAGAAGGGCTTCCCCATAACAGAGTAAATCCTGTATTAAGTAAGGTAAACACTTTGAGTTATAGCTTAATTTCACAGGCGGGTGGAGAGAGACAGGAGCTGATGGGATACGCCACCTTACAGAGCCTCCTGCACCTGGCTGTGGTTTAGTGTCTGTACCTGCAAAGAGCTGAAGGTCCCTAAGCTATTAGTAGCTTTAGTATCTAAAGGACCTGTTCTCTTTTGATGTGATTTGCCCAGTCATGCAAGTCACAAAACTTCTCACTCTGGCTGCGGTTTTTCCGATGCAGAGGTTAAGGTCGCACATACATGCTGGTCAGTCTTTATTATATACCCTCAGAGGATCTTTTCTGAAGTAAATATTTGGGGTGTTTGTGCAGAGCAGGTTCTGCCTGTTGTTCAGTGGAGCGTATGGATTGGGTGTAAATTTTGTTGTTGTTGTTTAGAAGAGCGCTTACATCTACACTGGTTATTTTTGCAGAAGATTGGACTTTCAGAATGCTAGCAAGCTTTGCAGGCAGAGCCATAGAGAAATGTTTGTGAGGTATTTCAGGATTTGAACTTTGGTATAGTTCTGCTGCTGCTTCAAAAACTTTAATGATTCCTATATTAAAACAATACTACTCCCTATATGTGCTGAAAAACCACAGGAAGCCTAGAACAAACCCATGACCGATATCCAAATGTTAGGATGATCTGCAGGTGATGGTATCTCTGGTCGTTGTTGTAGATCAGAGGGAAGGTTATAGAGTTTTCATCCTCGTGGTGAATGTTGAAACCCAAGTCTTTGGTTTCCAGGCCTGCCTCAGTCACATTACAGAGTAGGTGCTCTAGTCTGTCAAGAAATCCAGAGGATAAGGGAACTTCAGACAACATCAGGTTGTATTAAACTCTTCAAGTAACGTGTATCAAGATGTTGTGGTAGTCTGCGCATTGTGGTGTGGCAATATTTTTCTACTTCTGGGAAGCATACAAAAATCTAACTTGCAGCAAGCAATGTGACTTGAGAGCTGTTTTACACTGGTTTTTAAACCCACTCTTTGTTCATTGGCCAGCCGGCTTAATGAAACAACTTTTCTAGGTCTGGTAGTTGTTTTAAAGTAAATCTTGGGCTCCACAGATTTTGTTTTGTTTCCAAGACTGCGCAAGAGAGCCCATTCAGAGAGAGTGCTTCCTAGAAGGTGAAAACACAATTGCTGCTACAACGGCAAACTCTTTTTGAGACACAAGGCTCCTGGCTGTTTTACTGTGTTTCCTCAAGTGGTAAGCAGAAGATGGAGCCTATTTTGGATGCCATGGACATTTTTGCTTCCCTTCTATGCAAAATAAATTACTATCAGAAAAACTATTAATAAATGGTAGGAGGAAATCTCTTTTCCAGAGTTGGGTTTTTCTTTTTCCTTTGCAACTGATGATCTTGAAACTTTGAGCATGTTTCACAGGGATGCAGTTACTCTTCTCCATTCTTGCCCATATCTACTTTTTGAGTACCCTCACATACTCTGTTTCATTTCTTAGGCAGCTACTCAGTGATATTGCGGACTAGAGAGTCATTAAGGCCGTTTTGGGAGGACTTTTTGTGGTTTTTTTTTGGTGCAGGCATGATGAAGGTGGTTGCCTGGCTGAGCGTGAAATTCTGTATTGTGATTATTAGCGATACAAATTGTGGCATCTGATTAGCAAGGAATGCTGTGGGGGTGCTAATTCCAGTAATATAAAGTGCTCTTTCTATGCCACTAGTGTAGAAATACATACACGGTACATAAATTTCTATTTTAGCTAGTGAGAAACGCATTAAACTTGGTACTCTCCTTTAGCTTCTTGGCATTGTTGGAAAAGTGACTGATCAGTTATTTAAAAAAGGAGTGTCTATGTAATCTTCCATAGTTGAATAAATGTTTCTTTTTGGGTGGGACTTTCAATGTCAAATCCCAGTACTATGTTGTCCTTGAGCAGAGTTAGACCCAGGAAATCATCCGATGGCTAGAAAAAGAGGAATGCGAGCAAGGCTCTGCTAAGGGTTTTGTGTAGGAGCTGCTGATTTTGACTCCACTGTGCATGTACCGAAAACAGTACAACTTTGAAAACAGGCCATCCCTGATGGTGTATTTGCTATTTCTGAGTAAATAAATAAGCTATACCTCTTAAAACTAAGTCCTGAAGGAAGTGTTTCTCTTCTAGGTATCCTGCAGCATCCAGATGGGACTGTCCTGAAGCAGTTGCAGCCACCGCCTCGTGGTCCCAGGGAGCAGGAGTTCTACAACAAGGTGAGGGTCCCACAGCATGGAGGGAGCTGGCTTGCTGCGGGTGAAATATTGGGTGTGCTTCCAGTAGAAGCACATCCTTCTTGTGGCTGGGAAGGCGCAACTTAACTATCATCGAATCAAGAATATCTGAATGGTAGGTCACTGGCAGCCCTGTCGTGGTGTCTGTGTGCTGTCCAGAACCACCTCCTCTTTGAACGTCTGTCCCCATGCCAGGTGTACTTCACTAGCAGGATTTAAGCTTGCTTATTTGCTCATGGGACAGCAGGGTTTTCACAGTGTCTTAAGATATTATTGAAAAGCATTTGATTATCTCCATCTTTGATTAAAGGGTGTTGTGTTTGATCCCACCTTTCTCGTGTTGCTGAGTGCCTCAGTATTGGCCACATTTAAATCTAGGATGTCTTACACATGTAGTCAGGTTTATTGGTAGAAGTATTGCTCTGTTCACTGTATTAAAACTCTTCACTGGATTCAAACTTGGCTACTTTAAAAAGTCAATAAAATATGAAACTCGCCAGTTGTTATAACTTCAGTTTGGGTTTTTCTTATTGCTTGTCTTCGGTTTGCTTTATCAGTAACCTCAACAACATAAACCAGGAAAGCTGCGGCTTGTTGTCTTATGAGGGTAAACTGTTTTTAGAGCATCTTCCCCTTACCCACCTGCCATGATAGTCTGTCCTGTGTTTTTTGTGTATCAGCTTGTTAGGTCATCTCTTTCCGTGGCTTATTAGGTATGAAGAACTGTAGAAATCTTCATGCAGGATGAGAGGAGCCTGGAGACCCTCTTTTCCTTGTGTTGTTTAGTTGATTTTCCTTTTCTTTTATTCCTTGACAGGTATTAAAGTTACCAAAAGACCTTATGTATTTTATGAAAAGCGTTGAAACAGACTAAGCAACGTGCTCTAAGCAAACAACGTGTTTGCATGGTAGCATTACTGGGTAATTCTCATGGTGGGACTGCTAGACAAAATAGTAGCTCTTGAGTTAGTAGGAGCTCAGCAGGAGCCAGTTAAATTTAAATGTAAATATTTTTCTGAGGTTTCTCAGTGACTGCCATTTAGATAAGGTTAAGAAAAATGCAATCCAGCCTGAGCTCATGGTAACTCTTCAGTAGGAGAAGTCTTGAACAGACTCCTTTGAGTGCTAGGCTGGTTACTTGTCTGTGAAATTCTGAAGTACGGACAGTAACATGCTATCACTGTCTGAAGCCAGTGGGTAAGAGGGGTAAGCTTGAGCATTGCTTAGATGTTAACTGTTCACAGCACAGGCTTTGTCATTGTGCCTATTGCTTAGACTCATGTGACAAGCTGTGGGCAAGACCCTGGGCAAAATCTTGGAGAGAGTCTTTATTAGTGTCTTTGTTTCTCTGCCATGTCGCAGTGGAAGAATTTGGGTCTGAATGTTAGAAACTTGCAAATTTAACTTCAGTTATGTCTTCTGGGGCCTTGCTGGGTCACTTCTGACACTGAATTTCTTTGGTTGCAAGCTGTTTGGGAAAGGGGTTGGCCAATTCTTGAAAAATTGCGGAGAAAGGGAGAGGTGTAGACACAATTAGTTGTGTGTCTGGATTAGAATTCTTTTTTTGTGGGAGGAAGGAAGAAGAGCAAATGCATGTGCATTGGATAGGTGAAAGTACAGGAGAAAGGTCTTGGGGATTTGTCATGTCTCAATGATTAACTCCTATCATGTTTGCTCTGAGGCGAGAACCATGTGATGCGGGATATAGACACCGAAGCGCTACATCTGGTTGTTACGAGATGAGGATTACCGCGGATTGTAAGGCTCAGTGTAAGGTGCAGTTTCATGGACAGCTTGAGCTGACACAATAGCTCATTGCTGCCAAGAGGGAAAGGCCTTTCTTCCTGTTCTTGCCACTTATCTTGTGCCATGCTGGTGCTTTTTGGCCATTGATGAACTGATTTGACTTATTTAAAAGATGGCAAAACTTCCTTGTGTGATAGTCTTCTGTTGGTTTGTGATTAAACTGATAAGCAGTGGGAACAGCAGCAGGACTGCCTGGTTTTGGTGTCTGAGCTCAACTCGTCTTGTGGTCTATAATCAAAGAGACATTATCACCTTGGAATAGGCTAATGATCCCCCAGAGAATGGGGGAAGGAGAATTCTACTGTTCTTGCAACAAGGAGGTTGTTTACAAGGCGGACAGGTCCAGGAGATGAGAGAAACAGCGCAGATATGAAATGGTGAAAGAAGACTGATGAGCTCCAGGCTGTCATGTTCTCAGGGCTAGACGGCAAGTCCCTTGATAAGAATAAACCAGAAAGTT
The DNA here is from genome assembly GCA_032159205.1 of Eurystomus glaucurus suahelicus. NCBI lineage: Eukaryota > Metazoa > Chordata > Aves > Coraciiformes > Coraciidae > Eurystomus > Eurystomus glaucurus. The sequence goes on along the minus strand of JAVFHW010079260.1, from coordinate 40,441 downwards.
ACCCATTAGTGTATGAGAATTAAAGGTGACTTTTTTTTTCATTTCTGCACCTGTTTTTTCATATGTGCTTATAACTTTTGTCTGTAGTTATTGCTACCTTACCCTGACCTGAATTAAGATTAGCACCCTGGTATCTGGGCCAGAAACAAGTGGGATTTTTCAGTTACAGGTAAGCAAACCTGAGTAATTGAGAACCTCTGTAGTTTACGGTAGCAAGAAGATACGCATTTCTCGGTTTCAGCTGCACAAGTCAGCTGGAGGGCAGCTAGCACAGTTCTGAGGCAGAAGGATCTTCCAATAACCAGTTGTGACCAGGAAACAGTATTTCAGCAGTCCGAGGGCTTGTGAGCTGAAGGTTGCAGGGAGTATGTCACGATAGATAATGAGGCATTAAGAGACGAGTTTGACTGTAACTCTGATATATTTCACCTGATACCAGGTAGATATCTTCTAGCTGATGTTCTCTTCTGAAACCACTGGATTTGCTTTCAGCTGGATGTATGAACAGGACGTAGGGGCCATAGCCTGTGTTGGTGAATCACCAGGAGTTTTTTTCCCCTGGTTATTAATGAGTTATTTTCTACTGAACACAAAGCCGAGTGCTGACTGGTAGAGCCCAGACAAAATGAGGTTCAATTTTGGAAGGGAAACTTGAGCAACACACTGTAATGCAAAATACTAACAGTGGTCTAAAACCTGCTCAGAAGCTGGTGGCAACTGGGAGCTTTAAAGAGTTTCACAAGTCTCTGTCAAAGTGGAAAACTGGAAAATCTCTCAAGTAATTCCTACTCAGTCTGCCATCAGGTTACCTTTTTCTTTTCCAGTTTCAGTTTAGCAATTTAAAAAGACCACAACCACTCTCTAATAGGGATCTTTTTTTCTGAAGAGGTTATTGCACCAAGTAAACCAAGCTTTTATCTCTACTACAGCAAGATGTGTCATTCTCTACCGATGGGGGAGATGGCTTGCCAGGATTCTGTGTTGTGAGGGAGGGGTAAAATATACCATAACAAGATTATAATAATTACCTTCTGTGATAAAATGCAGGAGAAAAATCAGCTGTTGGTAGTAATTGTTAATAACTGGCTATGTATTGCTTAACTTATCATTGGAGTGTGACTTTCCAGTGGTAACATTCACTTTCTGTTGAGTTCTGTAAATATGAGTAATTATCAAATTGAAATAATATTTAAATTTTGTTCCTGTAAACTCCCTTCCTGTACCAAAGGGCGTGAACTTCTTACAAACAGGGGCTGCGTAAACATGGAGCGTTTTACCAGGACTTCTGATACGCTTATCTGGGTCGAAAATGTGGACTCCTTAAACTTTGAATAGCTACAAAATACTTTGTTTTGAGTAGGTGTGAGCAGCAAGACAATGAAAAAAACCTTGAAGTAGTTTTCTAAGGACTGTCTACACTGATGATCAGTTGTTTCCGTCTAATGGAAATGCTCAGTGAGAACGTGTAGGTGGAAGCACTCTAAAGGGCTGCTTTTGAAGCAGTTTCAGGAGGCAGCAGTATACGGGGAGCTGGAAACAGGAAAATAGTGTTGTTTGAAAATGCAGTGACCCATTTCCATTAAAGAAAATAAATTGGTAAAAGGCAGTTACGTGTTTATGGTTGGCTGCCTACACACACGTGCTCAGAAATGCACAAATGCAGGCTGCTACTCGATGTGTTTTAGTATTTGGCTTTGGCCCGCTTTATGCCAGGGTGCATTTATACGTGCTGAAATGTATAAATTAAATTCATACGTTTAATTCAACAGCATTGGGAGAGGGAAGGGAGGAAGCCCATCAGCCCTGCTGTGGTGATCTCTTCTGGCAGGTGAGTTGGGAACTGTGAGAAAAGCATCCTTTGGAAAGGTTAGTGGATGAGGCAAAACCTCCCTGCTTAACTGGGTACAGAGCTCTTGTCCCAAACGTACCAGCCTGTACCCAAGAGCCCTGTGTGCCGACATAACTCGTTATCTTCTATTTAAGAGGTCTCCTCTTGAGCACAGGATTTTTCTTCATTTGTCATGTCAAGAATGTAGTATGGCAGAAACTGCTGTCCCATTGATGCCCCGAAGAGGGGGAAGAAGCTGGAATGTCAGGCTTTAAATAGGGCAGCCGCTTTCACGGGCACAGAAGGCTGCAAGTATTTAAAACTGAGGAAGAGAGAATTTACAGTTGTTGAGGTTACCTTCATGACTGCCGTTTCCTACAAGCTGCATGTTTAGCACAGAGATGGAGTGTTTCTCACGTTCAGCAGAGCAAGAGAAGGTCGTTGAACTGTTCTGAAATGGCAGCTCTTTCACTTGTGATTTCTGGCATTTGCTTGGGGCTGTGAACCCATGTCGCTGTGTCTACCTGTTCCGAGCATGGCATACTAAAGTTTTAATGGCGGCTAGTGCAGTAGCTAATAAACTGGGATTTTATGCTTAACAGATCCATAAGTGTTCCCATAAACTTTTATTTGAATTGCCCTTTTGCTCTCCTATGGTGACTGCGTGATGCTTGGGGTGTGAGTAGTAGACCTTCCCCCTCATCCTGCCTGCCAAAAGCTGTCCTGAGAAAGCTCTTGCAGCACAAACAACTTCCAGCGCCTCCCTCTTTGTTTTCCTGTGTGATGGTTGCTGCACATCAGGATTGTCATAGCTGGTTCTTAGAATGTTGCCAAGCCATGGCTCCAGATAATATACCTGCAATACTATAAGATTTCCGAGGCTGTTGTAATGCGAGTCTGACCTGAATTCTTGGATATGCCTGTCCCGGAGTGCAAAGGTAATTTTGAGGGGTCGGAATGACAATGTGGATGTGGTTCTGCCAGTCCCAGCTCAGCTCTGGCAACCTTCTACTGCTGTCCCAGTGCTTGGGAACCATGGGAGCTGATTCACCCCACGTAGCTTTGGGAAAAGATAATGGGGCTAGTCATCTGGCCCTTCTGGATAACAGATCTTCCACCCATTGCCAATTAATGCTGACTCCATTAACTGCCATAGCAGTAGTCTGTGAGTTCAGGGTTCAAGCCCAGCTGACATATAGTATGAATGCAAGGAAACTGTTACCGCTGTAGATAACAGAAATTGTTTTTCACTCTTGTTGCATGTCCTGAGAACAAAGCCAGGATGTAAGAGACACAAATAGCTCCAGCACGTAAAAGAGACTTACGTTAGTCAGGTGAGAGTCAGGCACTTGAAAGCTAGGAAGTAATGGGTTTGTGGTTGCCCACACAATTGTTCTGAACTTCTGTTGGATGCATTATAATTCAGCTTTCAATAGGGCGATGACCTGTCTTTTCTGTTTTGCTTACTCTAACTCCTCCTACAACCTGATATAAGGCAGAATTAGTATCGTTTGTGCAACTTTTGCTATTTCTCTTGTAACAGTTAGAGTTTGTGACCGGAAGATAACATGTTAGTGAAGACCCAATTACGTTAATATTCCCAAAGCCTTAGTTCCTTGTGCTTCAGTGGTTACAGAGAAAAAATCTGCAAGGAATATACCCGCTTGGACTGGTATCAATAATCTTCTCCTTCCTGCTTTATTTAATTCTCAGTGACCTGCCACTGCCTGATGCTTTCTTCTTTTTTTGCATTGCCTTATTTTAATTAGTATTCAAGCAGCTTTAGGCAGCGCAGGAGGCTTCTGGTGATTTCCCTCCTCCTCCGTGGTATAAAATGAAGCCAGAAGCCTGGAAGATGTGTTTTGGCTTGGAAGCTTTTTGCATAGAGTTGCAAGGACTGACTCATAAGGCTCAGCCCCCTTCCAGCCTATATAGCACAAATCACGACAAGGCAGCCTGCGTTCTGTAAACTGTTCTCTGCTAGTGACGGAAAAGAAAGAGGATCAGGGAGGCAAAGTATGTCTTGCTTCAGGATGAATTACCCTATTTTGTAAACTCGGTTAACGGGGTTTTATAGTCCTGATTTAGCTGATGATCCTTGACTGACAAAGGAGCAGATGATTGGCCATCATGCTGCTATTGTGTACTAAAATATCCTGATCCCGTGATCAAGTCTCCAGCTAAGGTTCTGATTTTCGGTCTTGTATGGACAAAGCTTGGAGAAACAGGATGCACGGTTCTCTTAACATCTTATTTTGGGGAAGCAATGCCTTGCCCAGACCTTTCATTACTACCACATTTGGAGCTGTAGCTCAATATCCTGAAGGCTTATCTTTGTGTGTGTCTTATGCCGGTACATCCAGATAAACCGCATCTCCGGAAGAGGTAGCAGTACTGAAGTGTACAAATTACCCACTTGCAAACATAGTGAGCACACTGTAATACAGACTGTTTCTACCCTTGGCATCATTCCTCCTGCTGAGAAACTGTCTGGGAGGGATTCGGTTTTGTTGGGGAAATAAGCAACTTTAAGTTCCCAAACCAGCGTGTGAAATTGCCTCACACTCTGTACCACAAGCCTGGGTAGAAGTATTGTAATAAAAGGAAGGACACACTGTACTCCTTAGCTAATGAGAAGAAAATGGCTTTTTGACCAAATTGTGAAATACTGGCAGCTGTTACTCAGATCTCTTTCACATTAGGAGTTGTCTAAGAGAGAAGAATGAATTCAGGTCTAAGAATCTGCTGAGTTCCTACTACTGTTCTATAAACACATCTTTTGTACTTCATGTCACAATGAACTGAAAACCTACTGTATCAGGACAGGCAGAATGAAAAAGTATGGCAGATTTTGATTCTTGCATTCTATAGCAAAAACAAGTTGGGAAGGGATGCGCCACTGTTTTGCTAGCTCTTCCCTTCTTCAAACAATTCTGCCAACTACCTCAATTTTGTTGTGCCGGTTCAGCCATCATTACTTTATGCTGCCATCAGCTGCCTGATCACACAGGGCAACACTGAACTCAGCAACAGCCCCTCACAAGTCTTCTTTCAGACAGTCCTGCCAGAGGTTCCTGTGGGCCCAGCTCCTCTGCTGCCCACTGTGGTGCCAGCATCGCCTGCTGGACACGATGGACAGAGATGGCTCCTCAGTGGCCCTTCACATGGAAGGACACCACTGAGAGAGCTCAGCAAGATGCAGCCAGCCCCAGCACAGCCACACACAAACTGATCAGCTCCTGGTTGATTTAGCCCTGACCTCACCCACCACCCCAACCATGACCACCTGGGAGAGCGGGGCCACAAAGGCACAGGTGGGCCAGGTTCTGCCTCTGGAACCTGAAGCCAGTGGGGGAAACAAAACATACTATTAGGTTGCGATTGATCCATAGGTCAACTTGAATTCAGGGCCTGTGCCTCAGCCCCCAGCACTTCAACCACGCGGTAGAAGGTTAATCTCGAAGGATCGGGTGAGCATCTGTTCCCTGTGCTCCTTGTATATTGTGTGCCACAGAATAAACTACAACCTGCTTTCCTAAATCCAAGAAAACCTCATAGAAAGAGACAGTAAAAGGCCATTATTGCAATTTAATGCTGTTGGGAAGCTACTGGGTGGAGTTGGTAACAGACTAAGTAGTCTACGGTCCAGTGTAAGCAGGAACAAAAATCCAGTTCTCTTACCAACCTGATTTTGAGAAAACTTCCTTCCTGAGAGTAGATCTGGCTGAAAATAAAGCCAAAATGCATAGTTTTAATGTGCATATCCACAGTATGTTAAATGGTATTAAGTTACAGTGCTCCTGCTGTGCTAGAAGGTCATGCAAGCACTGAGTTTCTCAGACTGGATCAAATATTGTTTAAATATCAATTCAAGTATGAATATTTCTGAATATGGATAAACTTACTAAAGGGATGTTGGTGTTATACAGAAAATACAGTACTTGGTGCATTGTAAGTTTATTTAAAAGTAAGATGTGGTTGGTGGGCTTCCAGTACGGGATAGAGGAAAGTGTAGGTTGCCTCTTTGAAAGAAAAGGAAAAGAAATTCAATTGCTGAAAACAAGAATTCCAGTTCCCAGATTAAAAAAAAGCTTGTAATATGAGAATATTGCATAAAGCCAGGACTGTGCACCTGTGGAAAGGGATGTGAATCACCAGTACATATAGTGGAACATTTATATTTATATTTATATTTATATTTATATTTATATTTATATTTA
>JAVFHW010079260.1:0-34383 GCA_032159205.1 Eurystomus glaucurus suahelicus | reverse complement strand
ATTTATATTTATATTTATATTTATATTTATATTTATATTTATATTTATATTTCTTCTTGACCAAGCAAAATGAATGACTTAGCTCACTATGCTCGACTGTTACAGAATCTACCTGCTCAGATATTTATTTTTTTTTTTTTTTTCTCTGCCCTACCGGAGTAGGCTGTGATCCAAGTTTTCATAGTGATGTTACTACTATTCTTTTATTGGTTTCTGCCCTCCATGTCACTGTGTTCTAGCAGAAGTTACAGCTGCTTCTTTTTCCCTTGCCAAAGGCAGGTTGTTGTCAGGTTTGGGAAGAAACACCCAACGTGCTTGTCCAGCAGATTGGTGAGTGAAAAGAAGATGTGGGGTCATGGCTGGTTCTGTAACTCCCAGTTTGGCCCAGGCAAACTTGTGGGTGGGACTCCAAAGAGTTAGTTACACAAAGCAAACAGAAAAATACCTGTTGTTATTACAAACCACAAAACCCCTCTACTTGGTGGAAAACATCAGAATAGCTTTTGGGCTGTTATTTTTAGACCCTGTGGAAGGAACCGTTCCGTATTATTCCAGAATCACAAGCTGTCAACTAAAATTCCTGTTAGAAGGTGTCATTATTCTCTGCCCATTAGAAAAATTAATTAAAAAAGAAAAAGTTATTACTGGTTGCCTCTTTCTTGGCAAGTATTCTCATCGTGAAGTAGAGCCCATTTCTGGCGGAGGAGCTTTTGATGTAGAAACTGAGACTTAAAATCTGATGTAATGTTTGTGGGGTAGCCCTTGAAATGATCTTTTTGGACACCTGGCTGCAGGTGGGAGTTGAGTATCTTGGGGAGGGGATGCAAATGTGTGTGAGACTGTGGTAGCCCTGGCTCGGATTGACTTAAACCACTGTGAAGCTGCACCTTTAGGATAATGTTGCAGTAAATTCTTTGTGAGAGCTGCTGTATTAGGAGAAAACCAACCCAACATAGGTCTGTCAGGACTTGGTTCCTCTTTCTGTCTCTTTGAAATGTAAAATTCAGTTTTGCCTATTCAAGTGTAACTGCTTCAGTGTTCCTCCCACCCCTTGCTCTCTCTCGCTCCCTAGCTCGAATCTTCAGCTGCGATCAGATAGCTTTCCAGAAACAAAGGGTAAAGCTTATTAACGTTCACAGGAAGCGGGACAGCCATACTGCCTTGTCTTCCCTTTTGTTCTGTTGTTCTACCATTTCATTTTTCTCCCAGTCATTTCAGTGATAATTTAAGCTGGAACTCTTGAGTAGCTGGAGTTGCTTGAAACAAATCTTGGAGCAGAAATTTCATGTGAAAACACTCTGGCTTTTATATCAGTGATGATCTGGATGTGTCAAGGTGGTGGTTTCTGACCCAGGTCCGTGTCTTCCCTTCCAATGCTGAACCTTATTTGTGTTGCACCACTTTGTGTGTTGCAGTAACAGGGCAATCTCTTGGCACAACGGTTGTAAAGATAGATGAGGAAACTGGTTGTACTGTACTTCTTCAAGGGAGGTATGAATTGGCAAAGAGACTTCGCTTTTTGCCTTGAAATTGGCTAGATCTCTCTGGCTGCCGGTTGCTTGAGTTTCTGCAGTGAGTAACTTCAGGACAGCGTCAGTACAGCTCTCTTGGGTGCATGGTGTCTAACGAAGAAGAGTTAAGAGTAAGTAAGAGTGGGAGAAGTATTTAGTGTGTTAAAATTGGAACTTCCTTATCAAATGACCAACAGTGGTTTGTCTTAACCATTTTTTTTTTAGGCTATGTTCTCTTTATTTTGGCCTCTAGTGGAGAGTACCTAATGTGAACACTGCTCCGATCTGTCACGCGTTGACATAACTGAACCACAGGAATGTCGATTCTGGAGTCGAGACCTTGATGTGTGGTTTGCCATGTCCTTTTGGGCTATATTCACCTTAGAGTCTTGTAACCTATGTAGGAGGCTGCTTAGCAGATGTTTGTGCTGTTAATGTAAATACAGTCACCTACACTTTCCTAGGTATCTTCTTTAAGAGCTTTTTGGGCTTTTTAAGCAAAAGACAGGTTGGATTGTAGTGCCTGAGGGGTCGGGCTTTGTTGCACATTCAGAAAGAATAATTATCTTTGATGTCAAAGAGCTGTCAAGTTCATTGAACCTGGGAGAGGCTGAAGGGCAAGAGGAAGCTCAGCTCTGTGGCAAGAGATTTGTGATGAAACATCATCTCTAATTTTGCGTTTTGACCAAGAGGGCCCTGATGCCCACTACCCTGCTCCATGCTCAGCTGAGTGGCCTGCAGCAATTGCAGGGGTGTGTGAGTACAGTAAAAAAAAATTAAACTCTCGTTGTTGTTAATCTTTAGCTGCCCGGGAATCTCATGGGATGAAAGATGAGACGGGAGTTTGCTGTATCACCAGGAGGGAAACAACCTTTTTCTGCTTGTGATGGGATAGAGTCAGGTCCCTCTTTTTGTCATTCAAAATACTTCAGTTAATAGCGAGTGTTTGCTGGAAAGAAAGGGGCTGGATGATCCGTCTCTACCCAACTTACCCCTGGCCGTTTCAGAGGGTCTTGCTGTGTATGGTGTCCATGACTCTTTACTCCCAGCTCCACTGTGGTACTGGTTCAGGCTCGCTGCTGGTGGCTGTGCCTGACTGCTGCCTTTTGGGCAGGTGGAAGTGGATAAAGTAAGACCCACTCTTTTCTTGGCATTGTTAGGGGATGACTCAATGGTGCCAAGTCTGGCTGGAGACCTGTAACTAGTGGAGTCCCCCAAGGATTAGTGCTGGGTCCAGTCCTGTTCAACATCTTCATCAACAACCTCAATGAAGGGACAGAGTGTCTTCTCTGCAGGTTTGCTGATGATACGAAACTGAGAGGTTTGGCTGATACACCCGAAGGCTGTGCGGCCATTCAGCAGGATTTGGACAGACTGGAGAGCTAGGCAAAGAGGAACCTCATGAGGTTCAACAAGAAGTGCAGAGTCCTGCACATGGGAAGGAGGAACAAAATGCACCAGTACAGATTGGGAAGCGACCTGCTAGAGGGCAGCTCCGTGGAGAAGGACCTTGGAGTCCTGGTGGACAACAAGTTCTCCATGGGACAGCAATGTGCCTTTGTGGCCAAGAAACCCAATGGTCTCCTGGGGTGCATTAAGAAGAGTGTGTCCAGCAGATCCAGGGAGGTCCTCCTCCCCCTCTACTCTGCCCTAGTGAGACCTCACCTGGAGTCCTGTGTTCAGTTCTGGGCTCCCCAGTTCAAGAGGGACAGAGAGCTACTGGAGAGAGTCCATCAGAGGCTATGAGGATCATTAGTGGACTGGAACACCTGCCTTGTGAGGAAAGGTTGAGAGCCCTGGGGCTTTTGAGTGTGGAGAAGAGAAGCCTGAGAGGGGATCTAATGAATGTGGATCAATAGATGAGGGCTGGGTGTCAAGAAGAAAGGGGCAACCTCTTCTCACTTGTGCCCTGCCATAGGACAAGGGGCAATGGATGCAAGCTAGAGCACAGGAAGTTCCACCTCAACAGGAGGAGGAACTTCTTGCCTGTGAAGGTGACAGAGCACTGGAACGGGCTCCCCAGAGAGCTTGTGGAGTCTCCTTCTCTGGAGACTTTCAAGACCCGTCTCGATGCGTTCCTGTGTGACCTGCCCTAGATTCTATGGTCCTGCTTGGCAGGGGGTTGGACTCGATGATCTCCAGAGGTCCCTTCCAACCCCTAACATTCTATGATTCGATGATTCTGTGACTCGTTGATAAACATGACCAAATAAGTATCTTTTTGGGAGATTTTTTGAAGCTTATTTTCACAACTTTTATTTTTCTGGAAGGTAAGATGGCTCACTTCTTGCTATAATGTTTTTTTTTGCCCCTGACTCTTGGAAGAAGAATGTGATTGTAATAGGCATGTGCCATTCTTATTTGAAAATCCATTTATGTGATCAAATTGTAGGAATATATCCTGATTTAAGCTTTTTTTTGTCTTTCTGTAGGTATCTTCAGTGAGAATAACTATTACAACCTCATGTACAGAATGGCTGTATATTGGGTAGTAAAATAAGCAATTCAGTGTAATAGCATTTAGTATAACAGCATTCACAAAAGTTTAACTTTTGGAACTACTCTGGTATCAGATATTTGGAATATAAGCAGAGCTGGCTTAATTCCAGCCAGACTTGTGGAAACACTGCGGATGCTCGCAAGTCAGAACATGGTACTACTTTGAAAAAGAAGCAAGTGTGATCTGAGTTGTAAAGCCAAGCGGTTATGAATTGCTAAAATCACAGCTGCTGTTTCAAACTCAATTATTTTTGGCCCTCGTACTTGCCTGCTGTAACTGGGTGATGTAGGAGTCCAGAGGGAAATGCAGTGTGCGCTCAGGTAATTAAAATCTGTAATAAAATGCATACATGCTGGGAGACAGAATTAAGGTTGCACTATCATCTGTAAATCTTGGGCTTGTTAATTTGAGCGTGTGATTTAACTGCTCCCCACCCCTCAAGAACCCCCCAAAACCACGTTGGAAACTGAATTTTCTGCCTGATGTTGGCAGTAGGTTGTGTATCCTGAGACTCTGCAAACTGTAGAGCTCCTGCCTTTGGGGACAGTTTATGGTAGCTGGCAACAAGAAAAGGAGGTGCTTCAGGCTGACATGCCTCCTCTGGTGTTTGAAGTTTCCTACTCAAATAGTTTAAAATAAATGCAAATTAAAAATATATATTATTTTAAATAATCTCTTTTATGTGTCTCAGAAGATTTTATTTAGACTGCATTTCTATTCAAGTGGTATTTTTTCCATCAGGGAGCTTGAAGGCAGGTTTGCACTGCCAGGACTACTTTCCTCTTGAAATTTCAACATTTGTTTTACCCTCCCTCTGTTGTTCACATGATTAGTTAGTCTTCAGAAAACAAAAAAAACCCGAATGTCATGCTGCTTTAAATACGGAAAAGAACATTTCCATTCTCCCAAGCAACCCGTGTTTACATGAAAAACCAGATAAATCTGTTCGGATCAGACTCGGCAAAACAAACAGTGTGTTTTGGATTAAAAAGTAAGAGACCTTGCCTTGGAACCAAGAAGTCCTGAGTAACTGGAAATTATGACTTCATGGTGTCTATTAGACTATTTGAGCTGCCGCAGGACATATCTGGGGCATATTCTTCCTCTGAGTTAGTTGGTATCACTTGTGCTGGTCATGTTGTGAGCCCTCCAAATGTCAGCATCCTGTTTACTTGCTTTTTAAGCCTAACAGTTACTAGATTTTCTGTCCCCAGTTTGTGCTACTGGAATAGTGTAGCTGGTGATGCGTAGAAGGGATACCTCCCTTGGCTGAGCTAACGCTGCTTTGTTCTGCAGTTCTTGGTTTGTTGGATGAAGGCATTATGTACAGTTACTGGTGAAGCAGAAATGACTTCTATTTGTCTGTGTAGAGGAATGGACCTGTTGTTGTGTTTAAAAAAAAAAATAAAAGGTGCAGCTACTTGAAATAAAATAGGCATATGGCTGATATAAGTAAAAATATAATGGGTTTTGCTGAAGGTTTTTCTGGGGTGAGTGATAACCCATCTCTTGACTGGTCCAGTAACAACGCCTTTTGGGGCCTGGCGTGTGCTGTTCATTTCCTGTGTAATTTTTAGGGATGGTTTTGTCAGGTGTAAATGGATATTTGGCATTCTGAATGACATCTCAACGTGTAGCTTGCTGCTACCAGGTTGTGTGAAAGGAGAAGAAATGCCTGTGGTGTGGGTGCTGTTTAGGAGGCTCCTCTCTAATGAGCAGAAACAGTTCCCTCCTGCATGGGGATGAGCGTAATTCCTGAAATGTCTGGTTTTGTGGCTTTGCCTGCACCAAATGACTTCCCCTGATCTTTATTAACTGAGTGCTTATTCTTTTCTGACATGCAAATATGTGACAGGCTGAGATTGAGGTCTATATGAAGGCCAAATAAGTGCTTTGTATATGTTACGTCACACTTATGGGGGAAGTTTACTACTGCTTCTGGGAGCAAGATAACTTCTTGAGAGACAGAAGTAATGCACTTAATCCTGTTATGCTGAAGCAATGATGCTGACCAATGCGTTACTCTGAGTTTTGTCTCCATTTAAAATCTTATATCAGTGTATTAAAGGATAGACTACTTGGAGATCACTCCTGGAGCTCTTTTCCCCATTTGGCCTCGACTTTGGGCTCTTAAACCCTGTTATAAATTGTCTGAGTATCTTTATGGTATCCTGCTATTCGAAATAGGAGTATACTAGTAGTTACTTGCTAAGTTTAATCACCTAATGTTGGTGATTAAGGAGTAAGTTGAAGCAAGAGTACTGTCCTTCTTTTAAAAAATGGAAGTGATCTCCTGATGTGTCACTTTACTGGAACAAAGATTCTGAGAAACTAAGCAAATGAGTTCTTCGTATGTTTGTCTCTTTTTTTCAGTTGCATTCAGTGTATCTCCTCCTTGTCTGCTACACTTTTTGCTTCCATCTCTCTTCTCCATCCTGTCCTGAAATGTGTATATTTGGTCGTGCGTAAAGGCTGTGGTACTGCGTGATGGTCACTGCCTCAGGCTTGCTTAAATTCACCTGGGAAAAGAGTATCTATGCTGGGCCCAGTGTAATTCCTATGAGGCACCGTGATAATAAACTACCACAGCGAACGAAAATCAGGTTTGTACTACTTGTCTGAGAATACCCACAGCATGAAGTAGTGCCACCAGTCAGTGCTCGGAGTCCTGGCCCAGAAAGAGCCGTCTGTATGGTGGGGAGCCGTCACCTCTCTCAGAGATAGCAGAGGATGGGTCTGTGCCTCAGCATCTGCGTGGTGCTCCTCTTTCTTTTCTCCCTCACCCGTAGTTTGTTTTTCTTCATACGCTAGGAAGATCGAGCTACATTGCAGTCTTCCGGGGAAAGCACTGTCTTCTGGCAACATCTGAGGCTCAGCAAAGAAATACTGCATAAATAAAAATAAACGGCGGCCACTGATCCCAGGGACAAGCAAGACTTTTTGTGTCGGAGCACAAGAATATAATCATTCCAGCTCTTGTTAATATGAAGGACAAATAAGCCTAGACATCCAATTATCTGTAGTCCTCAGAGATGGTGCCAGCCTGTCAAACCAGGACACGTGGAAAGAGATCAGTGCTCTGTGGTGTGACACTGTGACTTTTAAGATAACACGCCCAGCAACTTTTGTACACTGAAGATAGCAACAGTAGTGTTAGAGGGTGCGGCGGTATGTTTACGTCAGCGTTTTGAATCATGCTGTGCACATATTTGTCGTTTGAGCTTTGAGGGTTCAGCCCCCTCCTTAGGATCTTTAAAATGGGGCTTGTACAGTGAGCTATTAAAAGAATAGGTCGAATTCAGTGCTGTCGCATAAGGTTGGTGTGGATTTGGTTGTGTCACCTTCTGAGTCACTGCTGGCATAAAGGTATCAGAACTGTGGCTGGGACAAGCCCGGGAGGGCCCTGTATTAGCTGAGCCTAAAGGGCTATGGAACAACACTGCACGTTTGAAATACGCTGGTGATTTGAGGTTGCCCAGTTTGAGGTTTCTGCAATGAAACCTAAATTTAGCACAAACCCGCATCAACTAATTTTAACATTCTGCTGCTGTGTGAGGCTCCGTCTGGTTACATCGATGATCATAGCTGAGGCATGCCTCGATGCTCTAGAATAGCAGCTGGACTTCAGGTCTGGGGTTTTCCTCCCTAGAGGTATTAATATTACAACACTAAGGGCGTGTATTTTGCGATACCTAGCCTTTGTAGTTGCCTTTGTGAGATGTTCTCCCACTGTGGCTAAACGTAGCTCTCGAAGCAGTGAGCTGAGCTGACTCTGCAGAGCTCTGCTAACACCTTAAATGATTTTTTGCATTGCTTCTGACTTGGCAGTGGGCTCCAAGTGTGCCCTGCGCGTTGCGCACCGAAGCGAGAGCAGAATCGTTAGCTCACCCTGGTCACCAGTGTGCAGCTGCTGCAGGGCTGAGGGACAGGACTCAAGCCTGGTAGCATCCGAATGGGGAGCGCTGCAAGGGGATTAGGATGAGGTGGCTCCTAAATGCCATAATAATCATTGTAACCCATGTGGATCCGGGGCTTTCAGCCCACAGAGTATGTTGGGCCATGCCGTAGGCTGTCCTCTGTGTCTGTAACTAAATCTTCAGGGCGGGGGGTGGATCTGGACAAGGGAATGGTTTTGGAGCCCTCTTCACAACATTGCAAACCGGTGACAGTCATGCGGTTCCGTAGCCGATAGTATCCAGGGCTTAATTTTAACTCTGCAAATAATTGCTCCTTCAGGAATATAAGCCAGCTGCTGTTCCCCAAGCTGCTCTTGTCGATGTTGAAGTTGATGTTGAAAGTGTTAAAGCAAATGCAAAGAAATATATTTGAATTGTGTGTTGTCTGCATGATGCCATTACAGGATGAGTTGGTTTGGAGGAAATTAGGAAATACTGGCCAGTCTGAGCTCGTATACTTTACCTGATAGGACTTTAAAAGCTTTGGTTTGGATCCCTTTTCACTAAATAGGCTTCAATACCAACAATTACAGTTTAGCTCTTTATTCAAGTTAAGCCATAAATAATTTTTAGAGTTGATGCATCTTTTCCACTTCAAAATTGGAAGGAAAAGACTCCATTCATTTATGTTGGACTGTGATGATTATGGTCTACATCTTCTAAGGGTTTTTTTAAGTGTAAAGTGGAAAAGTTAAACACATGAAAACAAAGACTGTAAGAAATTATCGTTATGGGACAATTGGAAGTATAAAATGAACGTTTTAAACTGATGATCTCTCCACCCCTCCCTAATTTATTTCAGGTTTATGACTCCGACTGTTGCGACAGCGTTCTTCTGGAGCTGCGGGAATATCTGCCAAAATACTTCGGTGTCTGGTCACCACCTACTGCACCAAATGGTACTGTTCTAATTTTATCTGTTAATCCAAACCTCCTGGAAAAATCTTACGGAACTGAATTTTGGCGGTTGCGAGCTCTGTGGGGTTTTTTTTTTTTGGTTTTGTTTTGTAACTTGCTAATGTTCCCTCTAACGCCTGGTTCCAGTTTGCAGTCCTCTGGTTGGAATCTTCCTCCCCGGGGAGCCTGTGCATGGCCATTTGTACGGCAAACGTTCCCTGGGCCTGATGGATAGTGCCCTGGAGCTGCTGCTCTGGTCCGGGTCGTAGGCTGGTGCCATGTTTGTCTGGTCAGGCCATCAGAGCAAGAGACAGGAGCTGTGTGGGTGTATAAGGAAGAAAAAATTGGTAGATTGGGGCTTCAAGGGGGGTGTTCAAACTGGACTCTGCTGCTGGATCTCCAGAGGTTGTGTCGTATCATACAAAAGAGTTATTTCAGCAGTTAACCTTGGGGAGCTCTGCTTGGCATTCTCCGTTACTGGTTTGAGTAGAGCAGAGCTCTGGTGTCTTAACTTGGTGTTTGTATTTAGGAGTCAGGAAGAAAAAGGTATTTTGGGAGGACAGTTGGAAGATTGTCTCTTTAAGAGAAAAGAGGTATTATTGATGTATTTAAAACAAACTAGTTTTTCTTCTGGAGTCTTCTCGTATTCACGCTGGGGAAATGGAGCTTCCAGAACATAGAGAAACAAAAGGATGCTGATGAGTCTATCTAAATATGTGGGCACCAAGACTAGATGCTGTTCTCCTTTAATAGAACTGTCTTTTGCTTACACTGTCACTTGATAGACTCGTTCTCCAAAGAGAGTAGTAAGACAGTGTCTTTGGACCCTGTCTAAACTCTGTGAGAAGCAAAGCGAGGAGGATTGTGGTAGTACCCAGCACTTTTCTTGGCTCAGATTTGCCTTCACGCTTTCGTATTTGGCACTAACTCAAATAGCTCTACCAGAGCTATCTTTTTCCTTCCCTCAATTTTATGTGTCATGGAGCTCACTTAATGTCCCCTTGAAATTGCAAATCAATTTTTTCTATTCACAGTAGGATCATAAGATGTAAAAATATGTGGTCTACCCAAGAGACAGTAATTCAACACATCCACGGTTTACTTTGGGAATTCACTGGCGCTGTGCACCATTTTGGCAGGTCTCCACCAGTAGGAATAACTGTTTAAAGGAAGAGTAATTTTGGATTTGGATTGTTTTGCTTCTTGAAACGCCTGTGCACTCTCAGGAGCCCTCTTCGCAGAGAGCTGTGGCGGGAGTTCAAACAAAACACTCCATTGCCAGCTCTGTTATCTGTCGAACTAATGAGTTTTATGTAGTCTTAATAGAAATGAAATACGTTGGAGATGGTGGAGCTTAACAGAACGCACACATGCTGGATACATCCAGAGCTGAGGACGTGGCTGTTCACGTTGGAAGTGATCTGTTTTCAGCAGGTATTTGCAAATGCAGTTCTGCTGATGCCAGATGTGAAGGAAACCTCTGCGATGCATTTGTGTGTGCATTGATGCTTGGCACCAGAGGGGAAAAGAATTAGCAGGTTTCTGAACTTGGGAAACATGTTTAGAAAAGTAGAAAGAAGGGAAAGTAGCTACACCAAGGAGAGAGGTGGAGAGCCTGTTTTGGGGAAATCAGGGATGAGTTTGTTACCTGTTCCCCTAAATCAGCTGTGGGTTAAGCTCTGGTTCAAAAGATTGAACAATACACTGAGCTGCTGTGGTGTGTCCCTGTGACATATTCTTATGGAATCTAGCAGCTAGAAAGGTATCTAGTTCCTAAATGTGGATTGAGGGTATATTTGTAGGTTTTTGCAGTCTTGACATTTCCTTGTCATTTCCTTGACATTTCCTGACCTTTCCTTTGGCAGTCACTGCTCTACAGCCTCTGGAGACACAGTTCCACACAACCTCCAAGAAGTGAACCCAAGAATTCCTTATTGTTGCTAAACTGGTGTTGTGCTGGTTCAGTCATCATCATTTTATGCTGCCATCAGTTGCCTGATCACACAGGCCAAGGCTGAACTCAGCAACTGGGCATAGGTGACTTATAAGAAAACAAACCAAAACCAACCAAACAAAACAACAAACAAATGAAATTAAATAATCCATCAGTTACCAGACTGGGCTTGCTGCATGTTCTGAACTGTATATATTTTTTAAGAGTGTGTATGTGGGGACACAAATGTCAGTTTGCCTGGTTTGCCAGGGCGGAGAGAGGATGGCTATTGGTGTCCTCGTTTAATGGAAATTTCTTTTATTTATGAGGTAATGAAGAAGGAAGACTCTTTGGTACATGGTGTCTTGTATGTGTAGCGTCATAGTTGTGAACCTTGGGTAGAGGGTTGAGAGTTTGAGTAGGTTCTTACAGATAAAGAGAATTGTAGGCTTGTGGTAGGAAAAAATAACAATTAAAACAAACAAGTAACTTATTTTAGGATGACTCTGAACGTGATCTGTGACCATCTCTGATTTTCCCTGTGACAGGTAGGGAGGAAGAGTGGTGAGTAAGGTGGGGAGCACAAGGAGTTTATTTTCTTAGAGAAATATTTAGGGAGAAGCATCAGTCGACTATGCTAAAAATGTAGACGAGTGGATGAAATAGCTAGCTAAAAGGGGTGGAATGCAATAAGTGTAAATGCGAATGTGGGAAGCGTGACAGAAAAGATGGACAGATATTCCCAGTACTGATAAAATCTGTACAATAACTGTCCTGTTCTGCTGAAATGACACACCTAGTACTACTGCACGGGAGGTGGGTGACACGCCATCTCCCTAAGCTGACCTGGAACAAGAAAGTTGGATTTGAGCTTTGGGTTCACTGGCATTGTGGGCATTTGGATGTTATTAATGAAGAAGTAGGAGCCGTGTGAAGCTTTTCTATCTCCTGCTGACAGTTCTGGTTTTTGCTGCCTACTTGTTGCCTCTGCATATTTTTTCTTTTTTTTAAGTAACTTCACTGCTGCTCATTTCATACTGTGCTCTAATTTTTATTGCCTAAACTGAGAACAGGGTAGATAAATATAAGGCAGCTTCAAACCTTTTTGTTTTTCCTTTGTTGATGGGAGCAACTGAGGCCTTTCTCTGCTTATTCATACATTTTGAGAGAAGCTTTGAGTTAGAAATCCGATGCCTTGAGTTATGTTGTTGCTTCTGATTCCAGTGAGGACTGAAGGCATGAGCAAGTACGTGCTGAAGCCTGCAGTGATTCATGCCATGCATACTTGCTGAATTGTGGTGGTCTCTTGGTTTGTCTCCTTTGGGACTGTAATAAAATATGTAAATAATATGTCAAGCCACATCTTCCTGCCTGCTTCCTTGCTGCTGAAAAATAAAGGGGGAGGGCAAGCCTCTGAGGAATCATTTGTTCAAATCTTTGAAATATATAGTCAGGACTATCTACCGAAGCTGAGATACGAAAATTCTTATGAATTCTTTTCCCCACAGGGGTTTTTAATTTAACCTGGTTTTAGGTGGTGAATGCATAATTTTCAGAAGCACGGTGGGTTAGCAGTGCACTGCGTAATAATTCAGAAAATCTCAGTTGCTTGAAAAATCTGCAGTTTTTAGTTTGACAAAACAAGGGAAGGAAGGAGAGCGCCCTAGTTATCTAGGCTCAGCAGAAGTCTTGTTGATGACCTCAAGAAGGACATTTGGGGTTGGATATTCCAAGGCTTTGAGAGCACCTGCCTTGAAAAGGTAGAGTAGTGATACCTACCTGTAGTGGCATTGCTAATGATGAAGACTTAAATAATAATTCCAAAAAGTGTGAGAGAGATGAGTCACTTCTGGATAATTCACAGGCTTTGCCAAGTAATTAGTATTTCCCAGGGTTAGTGTTAGCTCTTAAGTTATTTTAATGCTTGATGCTTTTTTTTTAAATATTAGTTGTTACATTTTTAGGAGGTCAGTAAGGGAGATATTTGGGATATATGAAGACAGGCTGAGAGAGTTGGGGCTGTTCAGCCTGGAGAAGAGAAGGCTCTGGGGGGACCTTATACTGAACTTCCAGTACCTGAAGGAGCCTACAGGGAGGCAGGGGAAGGTCTGTTCACAAGGGTTTGTAGTGATAGGACAAGGAGTAATGGTTTTAAGCTAGGAAAGGATGGATTTAGGTTGGATATTAGAAAAAAGTTCTTTAACATGAGGGTGATAGAGCACTGGAACGGGCTGCCCAGAGAGGTGGTGGAGGCCCCATCCCTGGCATCATTCAAGGTCAGGCTCTGTGAGGCTCTGAGCAACCTGACCTAGGTAGATGTCCCTACTTGTGTAGGGAGGTTGGACCAGATGACCTCTAGAGGTCCCTTCCAGCCTAAAACATTCTATGATTCTATATTCTGGCTAGATCTGAAATGAATGGGGAAGTAAAAAGCGACAGATATTTAAAACTTTTAAATATTTAGGAATGTTGGTGCTATATACTTAAAAAGAGGGATTTGGACCAGTCAGTGAAGTCGAGGACAGCGGAAAACCATGGGTGCTTGTACAGCTGCCTTTGGTGGAAAGAGCACAACTGTCTTGCCTGCGTGTTGTCCGAAGGGAAGTATCTAGGGAGACAGAAGTTCTGCTTTGTAAGCAGCTTCTTTTTATGGGTTCACTTTATTAAGTCAATAGATCTTTTACACTACTTGATATACAGTTATATTTTAGGGTTGATAAAAATGTTGCATCTGAACAATTCGTATAACTTCTGGTAACTTGCAATTTGTATGATTTTGTATTTGTAACAGTTTGAGTTTGGAGGTGCTCGCAACATAACCCAAAGCATTTTGGAGTTGGTGGTGAAGGGCTGCAGCCATCTTCTGAGATGGTTTTGTATTTATGTTCTGTCCCCACCTCCCATGGCATACCTCTGCCCGGTGCTTTTGAGAGCTCAGTACAGAAAACCTTGCATTTCATCTAGTTGTTGTTTTCTGGATTGTTTTAGGGAGATGACACAAATCTGTTGATTACAGTGATTTCTGTAGTATGCAAAAAGGATAGTTGTGAAGGATGATGCTTAGGTTTTTACAGTTGTTATTTTAATAACTAATAACTAACAGGTTATGTGGACTCCCCTGGATTCAATAGTGGTTCCCCAAAGCTGTGCTACTATCTGACTGAATCAGACCTGTGCCTAAAAACTTTGAATAAGAAAAGTGGCACCTGCAGTTCATGTGTTAAGAATACACTTTCTGGTAGAATCCCAGCATGGTAGGGGTTGGAAGGGACCTCTGGAGATCATCTCGTCCAACCCCCCCTGCCAAAGCAGGGTCACCTAGAGCAGGGTGCCCAGGATTGTGTCCAGGCAGGTTTGGAATCTCTCCAGAGAAGGAGACTCCACAACGCTCTCTGGGCAGCCTGGGCCAGGCTCTGCCACCCTCATGGGAGAGAATTTTCTCCTCCTGTTCAGATGGACCCTCCTGGGTTCCAGTTTGTGCTTGTTGCCCCTTGTCCTGTCGCTGGGCACCACTGAGGAGAGTCTGGCCCCATCCTCTTGACCCCTGCCCTTTAGCTATTGATGAGCATTGTTAAGGGAGAGAGAGCATTTATCCAGCTTCTCCTTAGGGGATATCTAGTGAGCAAATACAGAGTGTATTTGTTGCCTGTGACTTCTCAAAGTGAAGTGTGAGTTACTGTAGCTTGACTATCCCTGCAGCTGTAGTTAACAAACCTGGTTGATGGGTGAGCTAGTCCATAATGAAGCTCTTTCTGCTGTAGCTAGATTGATTCCATAGCCCAGAGGGCATTGAAATGTACTGTCTGCTGATACAGTGAATTAGTAGAAGACTGGACTTTTTAAAATAGTGTTTTAGTTTGACAGACTTTCCTGAGAACGAATTTACATAAACAATATGCCTAGTCCTGTTTATACATCAAGTAGGTGTCTACGGATCAAATCAAACCTATTTCAGATTGATACATATAGTCATGATGGTGTAGAAACTGAAGCTCTAAGTAGGACTTACTAGTTTAGTAAGTCTCTTTAATTTCTTATCCTTAAGAAAGCGTTTCCACTTCTGAAGTGGAAATGGAACATCGCTGGTTCCCTTGATCTTGACTCGAACAGGTTATGTGACCTGTCCGCACAGCTACCAAAACAAGGCAGTTTGTCCCTCATCTCTTTAAACTTGAACTGGTTTTGCCTTCTTTGACACTCCCATTTCAGATGATGCTGCAGGAATGGGGAATAATGCAATGGTTTTCTGTCTTCAGAGTGCAGTAAAGCCAAAGACACTCCTGGAATAGTGTCACAGAGTGGTAGGGGTTGGAGAGGACCTCTGCAAATCATCTAGTCCGATAGGCGGTAATTGAAAAAAGAACCAACTGTAGTGTGAAGTGTGTGGCTGGAAACTGGATTTGCAGAAGCTGATGTGAAGAATGAGGCGTGTGTTAATACTGTGTGTCCTCTTGGTTGGCAGTGTGCCCTGGTAAGGGCTGGGGATCCGTGAAGCCCTCCAAGCAGCATTGTCTGCGAGTTAAGCAGCTACTGAAGTTTGCTTTCTTGTTGTGTTCTGACAACTGGTGCTGTAGATTGTGTTGGTAATAGCCTCTTACCTTCATTGGAGAAAAGCCTGAACCAGTTTGATGAGGTTTTAGATATTCCTTTAAATCTTCAGGCACTCCAGGGCCTTGGGGTTTTCTGGTCCATCCACCCTCCCAAAGAGACTTTTGGAACTGGATGAAAAGCAGCCAAGATTTGAGGAGTGTTTTTCCCAAAAGGTGCGCCATGAGAAACGAGTGTGGATGGGAGTGAGATAAAAAGAAGAAAAATCAGAAGCATTTCAGCCCCTGCAGGGTAGAATGAAATGTGAATTTCATTTTTTTTAAATGACACAAAGGAAAAATTGCCAGCTTAATTCTAGCCCTTTTTAGACCAAGAAGGAAAACACCATCTCAATTGCAAAACCAGCTATGTAGTAACCTGCGTCTGTATTAGCTTATTAATGCTATTTCAGGTATGTTAACGGCATCATAAAAACCACTCGTTAATGTAATCTGGGCAATAGTTTTAATTTGAGTGCGAGATTAGCACACCTTAATTGTATACAATTTTCTAAACAATAAGGCATTTAGAATTTAATGCCAACAGAATTTGTGGCTGTCGACAGCCATGATTTAGTCTGTGTTGAGAGAAGAATCTGACTCTTGCCGAACTCATGATGTTAAGCCTTCAACTGTTCTCCTTCCTCCACAGAAGCTCAGCAGAAACTATATGATTTTGCTTTGACCCACTGTTTATGAAAGTTGTGTCTTTTTCACAGATATGTATCTAAAACTGGAAGATGTGACCCGTAAGTTTAATAAGCCTTGCATAATGGATGTAAAAATAGGTCAGAAGAGTTACGATCCGTATGCTTCAGCTGAGAAGATACAGCAGCAGGTCAGCAAGTACCCGCTGATGGAAGAGATTGGCTTTTTGGTACTTGGCATGAGGGTAAGAACTTGTTTTGTTTTCAGATTTCTGCTTCTGCTCTGGCCTGTTGTCCCACACCAGATACAGCAGCTGGATTTTCTAGCAAATAACAAATTCTCCTGGATTTTTACGTAGATAAAGTGTTAGCTGAATATGTTGGTAGTACCGGTATCAACTGTTGAGTGAAATATGTTCCAAAACACACTGCTCTTGTTCACAACAAGCATTTGACTTGGCCGTGGCTCTTTTGGGAACCTATTTACAGCCTGGGTTCAGTATGTGCATACAAGGGTCTGGGACAGACCAGAGTTACTTAAAACTGAAGGTAGTTACGATTAATTCTTCTTGCGTAGCAGATATTTCCAATTATCAAAGTATTTTTTTAACTTTTAGGCTTATCTCAGAGATTTACAAACAGAACCAGTCTTTAATAATTTAATAATGATCTGTATCCTCCCCAAATTTTTTATCTGGGGTTTTTTTAAATAAAGATAATTTTAACAGAATTTTTCTATTTAGGGATGAGTAAGTTTAGCTCTCAGAGGTGATGCATGTAGCAATAAATAGCTGCTTACGTTCTGCATTTAAAAAAGCTTTCCACCAGAAGAAAAGCTCTTTGATGCTTACATGCGCGAGGAGCAGCTCTCGGTTGAGGGTTAGTTTGGGATGGATAAGGCCCTGCAGATGTCCATGCTAACTCTCCAACACTTCCTCATCTTGAGTGAAGAGAAAGATGGAAATTCGGTATTTGTGTGTTGGCTACTCTGAAACTTCAATGTAAAGAGAAGCGGTACAGAATATTCACAGAGTGCTAGGGATTGGAAGGGACCTCGAGAGATCATCTAGTCCAATCCCATCGCCGGAGCAGGATCTCCTAGATCAGGTCACACAGGATTGTGTTCAGGTGGGTTTTAAACGTCTGTAGAGAAGGAGACTCCACAACCTCCCTGGGCAGCTTGTTCCAGTGCTCTGTCACCCTCACCATGAAGTTTTTTCTCATATTTACGTGGAACCGCCTATGTTCCAGCTTGCACCCGTTGCCCCTTGTCCTATTGTTGGGTGTCACCGAGAAGAGCCTGGCTCCATCCTCCTGACACTCACCCTTTACATATTTATAAACATTCATGAGGTCACCCCTCAGTCTCCTCTTCTGCAAGCTCAAGAGACCCAGCTCCCTCAGCCTTTCCTCATCAGGGAGATGTTCCACTCCATCATCTTTGTGGCCCTGTGCTCGACTCTCTCAAGCAGTTCCGTGTCCTTCTTGAACTGAGGGGCCCAGAACTGGACACAATATTCCAGATGTGGTCTCACCAGGGCAGAGTAGAGGGGGAGGAGACCCTCTCTCGACCTACTAACCACACCCCTTCTAATACACCCCAGGATGCCCTTGGCCTTCTTGGCCACAAGGGCACATTGCTGGCTCATGGTCATCCTGCTGTCCACCAGGACTCTTTCCCCTGCGCTGCTCTCCAACAAGTCAATCCCCAACTTATCCTGGTGCATGGGGTTGTTCTTGCCCAGATGCAAGACTCTACACTTGCCCTTGTTGTATTTCATTAAATTTCTCCCCACCCAACTCTCCAGCCTGTTGAGGTCTTGCTGAATGGCAGCACAGCCTTCTGGTGTGTCAGCCCCTCCTCCCAGCTTTGTGTCATCAGCAAACTTGCTGACAGTGCACTCTGTTCCCTCATCCAAGTCGTTGATGAATATATTGAACAGTGCTGGTCCCAGTACTGACCCTTGAGGGACTCCACTAGATACAGGCTCCAACTAGACTCTGCCCCATTGACCACAACTCTCTGGGCTCTGCCCTTCAGCCAGTTCTCAGTCCATGGATCTGTACCATGAATGTGTGGATGTCAGTAACGAATTCCTGATGCAATGTATTTAAAGTACTTTTTTCTGCTATGATTAGCACAGGAATATTTTTTTTTTTTATGTGAGATGTTTGTTTTCCTGCTCACTTATGCAAAGCCAGGGCTTCTCAAGCTCCTCATCAACAAGCGTAGCTGGCTGAAGACTTTGCTAAGCTTCCCCTTTGCTGTTA
Organism: Eurystomus glaucurus suahelicus; assembly: GCA_032159205.1. NCBI lineage: Eukaryota > Metazoa > Chordata > Aves > Coraciiformes > Coraciidae > Eurystomus > Eurystomus glaucurus. Next base: position 16,082 of record JAVFHW010079260.1, on the reverse strand, counting down.
GATAGCAACAGCACACAGATTGCACCATTGTTGGAAATAGTTCTAATATCTCCGTAGTGTTTTGTACTTAATTGCCTAGGCTCTCAGCCTTTAGTCTGTCTTGAGATAAGCTTTTACAGCTATAAATTATAGTGGTCATGAGTAGTAATTATGTAAGCCTATGAGAAGGAACGTGGGAGTTGAGTCAAAAACCAGGGAAACAATTTAGATGGAGAAGGGAGGCTGGAGATTATAGCTTTGGATTTGGCTTAGGGTGTTACATAACCTTTCTTATCTCTGGTGTAAAACAATGTACTTCCCATCCTTTGTTTCATGGCAGTACAAGAGTCATCTTTGTGACTATTTTTTTTCCAACATTGTTGTTTCTTGTTATCTTTATCCCGTTGCAGAAATCTTTTCGGTGCCCTCGCTCAAGCTGTCTGTACAACGATGGTTCCCCCAAGCGCTATCCCATCCGGTGTTTAACTGGATGAGAGTTGCTTTGTGCCTTGGGTACCACATTGCATGAAATTGCATGTTGGAGGTTCTTTTCCACGAAGAATTCAGAAGGTTCCTCCTCCCCTCATGCAACACTTAGCAAAGTCTAAATTCACAAGGCATTTTCTCTGCTTTTTGATGACGGGGTGCTCACTGCCTATCTGATTCCTTTAGTTTTGCAAGATTCTGGCCATAATGTAAAACATTTTCCTGTGTGGGCATTTACTGCCTGTGACAGCTGACGTGCTGGCTAAAGTTGTTAGTTTTTACCGGACAAAACACGGTACAACACGATTCAGAGTGGAGGGGTTTGGTTTTAATCTCTTCATTTGATGATGTTTTTAACATGGAGGAGGGCTTGATGATGAAGTTTCTATTTCAGAAGAGCAAGAGAAAGAGGGCCGGGAAAAATAAAAAGTGTGGTTATCAGTGGTTTTTAAAGCATGCATCATATAAGCTGTCATGAAGAGATACAAGCAAAAATGTCTTCTAGGTGGGTTTTTTGTACCCTAGAATTTATTTATACTAGGTTTTTACCCCAAAAGCCATTTATACAGCTCATTTATACACCGGTAAATATGCAGTCGTCTGTTTCCGTCTAAAATATGGATGGTTTGTCCTTAAAAGAAGGAAGTCCCTGTGGGGCAGAGCTGTGATTTATGTACATTGTTCTGGCGTTTGGCATGTGCTAAAGTAGATTCATCCTAATGCACAGAATAGACAGAATAAATGCATGGAGATGCTTTTAGAAAATACAGGCATTTCAATAACATTGGTTAAAAGCTCAGTTTCAGATTTAGTGGAGACATTCTTTTCTTTAATAGATGAAGACATAGATTTGTTAGGAAAGTAGTGAGAGTTTAAATATAACATGGAAAACTATGGTTTCAGTAGTAGACATATATAAGAAGTATCTTTGCATGCGTGCAGTATTAAAAAGGAGAGTATTTTGTGTGCTGTTGAAGACAAGCAGGATGTGTGGGTTGTGATCTCACTTTGGATTCACAGTCCATTCAGAATCCACAGTTCCTGATTTCTGCAGGTTTTCTTTCTCTTCCAGAACGTCTCGATTGTGATATCACATAGTCCATAGTATTTCTGGACCATGTTTAAAACACAAACTGCTGATTACGTAACTTCACTAGTACCATCCCTCATGTACTTGTGTTTGCGCCTATGACCTGTTGTACACAACAATGCAGATACCTCATCAAAGCTGTTCTTACAAGTGAATTTCCTGATCTACGGCATGTGTTTTCCTGCAAGATACTTAAAACAGACTTGCCTAAAGTCAGTTTTGATGAGTGCTTTAGGAACCTTTTCCAGAAGCAAAAGAGAGAGAATAATATATAAGTACAGTCTTAGAAACAGGGGAGTAGGGATGTATCCCTCCTGTGCTGAATTTCCAAGCCAGCAGCAAGCAGGGAGGTGTGTGCTGCCATCACTTGTGGTCTAGCAACAACAGAAGGGAGTTTTTGTTTTGTTTTTAAAAAAAGGAGGTGTTTAGCTGAATGGATTTAGATAAACAGGCATGTTCTCGGCAGCAGTAATGGGGTTACAGCATTGCTATAGAGCAGTAGTATCAAATAAAAGAATGTATTTTTAGAAGTTTTGCCCTTTTTCTTCAAATCTTTGGTTTACTTTTTTTTGGAAGAAGAAAATTAAGGCTTGTTCAAACTCAGTGTTCGAGTCTTCCACTGCATCGCAATGAGTCCCTGAGACATCACAGCATTGCAGAGAAACCTGGGTTCTCCAGACATGAAGGAAACCTGGATATTTATGAAGGGACAATCATGAGGTCCAGGCAGGAGGTGCCCTGGTGTGGGTGTGCGTCTCACGTTGGCCCCTGCGAAGGTGGTGGCCTGATGCTGATGTTGGATGTGCCCAGGTTGGCTGGGGTGCTCCCTGCGTACCCCCTGCTTGTGGCTTGGCTCCAGTTTTGGCAGCAGGCTGGGTGCTGACCTTCAGGTGCCAGGTACAAGTGTGGAGATGCCTTGTAGACAGAAAACTATGTGATATTTAAACGCTCACTTGCTCTTACCTATATGAGCGTAACATAGGGGTGACCGTTAAGTATATTTACGGAAAAAAATAAGAGGGTTAGAGTTAGACAGCTCAGCCGTTTGCCCTTTGAAGTCTGGATGTCTCAGCATCAGAGCTGAGATATCTCAAATCTCCGGGTCCTTGTTTAGAAGAGCAGGTCCCAGAGTGCCCTCGCAGGGCATGAAGGGTGGCAGGATGGGCACTGGGAGCAGTTTCCCAGGCACTGGCTAGTGTGTGGAGTGTTGGTGGCACACGTTAGGTACCTCTCTGTCATTCTGGATGGGCCTGCTCAAAATACTTGTTTGGTTTTTTTCTCCCCCTAGTTTATGTGGATTAGTTAACATTTTTTTCAGATCTGAAAGAGCTCTGCAAGTTATTTAATACAGACTTTAATTTATGCTAGGAGTATCTTCAACAAACATGTTAATCTTAATATGTATTTAAATTACACTTTCTGGAAGTTAGGGAGGTAGCACAGATAAATATTTGAATAGTATGTGTATTTTTATGCCTTGCCATGGAAATTGGTACTGAGTTACCATAAATATTACATAACTTCAGGTATTTCTTTTCCTCAAGCCAGTCTTCAGCTTAATGTCTTGAAGGTTTCCCAACTGTGTATCTCACTGTTGAGATCTTGAGAGGGTTGTGCTATTTTTTTTAAAGACCACACTTTTAAAAGACCACTTTTTATTTTAGCTTGAGGTTTCCCTCGGTTCAGGAACGTCAGATGAACTAACCGTGACTGGGAAAAGGGTACAGAAATAGGTGTGCGTGTGCAGGCAGCAAGAACGTAACACCTCGTGGGGAAACCAAAGCCAAGTGCAGGTTGAGAATGTCCAAAGGTCATTTCCCTCAGCAGTTAATGACTGGATTTTAGGATGTGCTGCCCATACAGAGTCCCTACTACTACTAATTAAAAGCCTAAAGCTCTTAGTTTGCTGGATTCCCAATACGTTTATGCAGAAACCTCACCAAATGGGAGCTGCTTGTAGGCACAAGGAGGAGCCTCCGCACTGTCGGCCAAACCAGCTCTGACCTTGTGTAGTAAGCGTGTATAAAAATGACTGATGAAGCAGGAGTTTCCTTGAAGGCAGCGTTTTGCAGCTCCTATAAGGAGTTTTCTTCGTCTTGCACTACGCAGTGGAACTCCTTGTGCACACAGAGCAAACACGTAATGAGCTGTGGCAAGTGGAGAAGAAAGGAGATTTTTCCAGTCTAATAATGTCTTGGCCGTTGTTAAGGTTACAGATTTGGCTTGGCATCGTTTTGACAGAAGTGGCCTAGTACAGACAGCAGCAACAACAGGGATACAGACAAAGGGTGGTTCAAAGGCAAACAGCCTTTTGGGAAGGGTTAGTAGATTAGTAGTAGCGGCAGTGTGAACAAAAGCATGGTGAAGCAAGAGATCCCTAGACAAGGAAGTTGTTTCCAGCCCAGCTGTCCCTGCGTTTGGGGGGTAGGTGAGGGCAAAGCAAGAGCTGGTCAAAGATTCTTTCTGTTGGAGCTTTGTTTTCAGTTCCTCTGCTTTCAATATGGGGCTTAATGTGTTTGGATTTGGGTGAGGTTTTCCAGGATTGTTTCAAATAGTCACTTCCTTGCAGGCCAGAGGAGGCTTGAAGCAGTGCTAAGAGACAGCTCTTTGGCTGCCGTGGAGAATTCTTTCATGGTTACCTACAGATGTTGCCCTTGAATGCTGTTGGCTGCGGCCAAGGCCAGTGGTGGCCAAGGGTGTTCCGAATCCGTGCTTGTTCACGAGACAGTTAAATGTATCCATTACCCTGTTGGTATGAGTGGGGCACTCGGTAGTTCGTCACCAACTGGTTTGTATCGTTAAAAATGCGCTGTTAATGCAGAACACGTATATCTACTGGGGTATTTTTAAACTAAAGCCCTTTGGGGGGAATGGTTTTGTGCAGCTCATGAGAAGAGGTAGAGTGGCTTTGTGGGAAACCCAGCTCGGAAGCACAGGGGACTTACATGCTGCTCCAGCGTTTCTGTGGAAAACAAAATGAGCTTGCAGATCTTAATCAGCATTTTTGAGCAAGTGCCCATGTCACAGAAACTGTTAGCCCCTACAGGAAGAGATAAGGTTCTGGTAAACAAGGTTATTTGTTCAGGAGTGTGCTGGTGTGTGGAGGAAGCTGCATCTAGACTGAGTAAACAAAACCACTTAATATCATTAAAATGAAGACACAGCTAGTGAAAACTTAGATGCAGTCTTCAGACTCTCTGTCCTCTTCCTAAGGAATTTTTTTTTCTAATTATTGCTTTATTTAGTCATCTTTGGCTTGTGGCTCTTTAAATTTAAGAAGTTTTTGAAATTTTTGGTATGTTTTTGGAAGTAACCTTGGTACCTGAAGTAGTTACATCAGTAATCATTGGGTTCATGCCTTGTATGCGGTACCTCCAATGTGTTTTGGGGGATAAAAAAAAAAAAAGTGGTGGAAAATGATTGTTTTTATGACACCAAAATAACCCTTATTGGGTGCTGCTTTAGAAGAACGCCCCTCCGCTGTGCTCTTCTGCAATCTGTAGGTACCAGGGCCTCAGTTTCCTAACGGTGGAAATAGGAGTCCTAACAGTGGGAAGTGTCTCTGCTACCAAGTGAGCTTAAATATTCAGGCTTACAGCTCTTATTTCTTTAAAATAAACAGAATTATTTACTTTCCCTTCAAACAATGACTTAAATCTGTTTCCACACACTATGACTTTGTTTCCTGGGGGACCCTGAATTTAATCAGTTTTATCTTTTTGTCAGGGAAGAGCTATTGGAGACTTTTCTTCCCAGCTGCTTTGCAAAGCAAGAGTTAAAGAGCTGTGTCCTCATATTGTGCTTGTTGTGGTTTCGATGGGGGAGAGGTTTTGGGGTGAGGGGCTGCAACGGAAACAGGAAATTCTTATTTTTAAAATTACTGCTCATGTACCACTCCTCCTTATGCGCTGATGTTTCGCTATCCTGGATTTTCTTTGTGGGCTACCGCAAGGCAGAGACCCCAAAGGAGGGATCAGGGCAGGCACCTCAGTGGTGTGCCCCGACTTGCTTTCCGTGGGACCCTCTCTTTTTATGGCAGGTGGAGGGAGGGCAGAGCGCTGCAGCCGCGACGGGAGCTGCAGGGCTGGGTGGGCTGAACAAGCGCCAAACGCAGAGTTTCGGCCGGAGGCAACTGCCTGCTTGGTAACACCGTTATATCTGCAAATAAGAATTGTCTGCACTCTCATAAACAAATTATACTTGGGCCCTGGCTGGCTGGCATGCTTCTGCTGTGGAAATTATTTCAGTTAGAGAGAAAATGTGTCTCTGCGTAAAACATTTTTTAATTAAGTTGCTAAGCTTGTACAATTCCTGATACGGACAAAACTGCGCCCATATGAGTTGCCTCCCTTTCAGGGCATTATCAGCACTGGAACAGAGTTTCCACTCCGCTCCTGTTGTTTATTTAGTATAACCTCATTTGGGCCAGCGATCAGGGTTTCAGGTGGGTCTCATGGAGCTGGGCCTTCCTGGTCATGTCCTCCTGTACATGGCATTGGTGAGAGTATACCTCGAATATTGGGTTCAGTTTTGGGCCCCTCACTCCAAGAAGGTCATTGAGGGGCTGGAGCGTGTCCAGAGAAGGGCAACGAAGCTGGGGAAGGGTCTAGAGCACAAGTCTGGTGAGGAGCGGCTGAGGGACCTGGAGTTGTTGAGCCTGGAGAAAAGGAGGCTCAGGGGAGACCTTCTCACTCTCAACAACTCCCTGCAAGGAGGTTGGAGCCAGGTGGGTGCTGGTCTGTCCTCCCAAGGAACAAGCAACAGGACAAGAGGAAACAGCCTCAAGTTGTGCTGGGGAGGATTAGGTTGGACATGAGGAGAAACGACTTCCCTGAAAGGGTTGTGAAGGCCTGTCCCAGGCTGCCCAGGGCAGTGGTGGAGTCCCCATCCCTGGAGGGGTTTCAAAGCCATGTAGATGTGGTGCTGAGGGACGTGGTTTAGTGGTGACCTGGCAGTGCTGGGTTAACGGTTGTACTTGATGATCTGAAAGGTCTCTTCCAACCTAAACGATTCTATGACTCTACAGTATTTCTTATTGTTTTGCTGTTACACTCAATATTTTCATTTTTAAGTTTTAAGAACTGCAAAATAATGGCATTGACTTTTTGAGCTTGTTATATCTTGCTGGTTTAACATTGATAATAACACAGGTAGGAGTGTGACAGTTTCAAGTCTCAGCATCGATTTGCAAGCCAGGGGCCACATAAAATGTCTTGCCATGATGGATACGTTGCATTTTGCCAACATAACAATGTGTTCTGATGCAGGAAAGCTATCGCTTAGACCCCAAGATGCAAAGGGGAGGATTTAGTAGAGCAGAGCACTAGAGGAACTAAAAACTCTGTGGGGGCAGAGGTTTGGTACCCCTTTAGGGTACCAAAGGTGTGGTAGCCTGGCTGTAAGGGCTGGCCCTAGCTCTGCAGAAATACTGATTGTTCAAAACCAGCACAGAGTCACCCCCTTGTTTCTTGCAGGTTTACCACGTCTCTTCTGACAGCTACGAGACCCAAAACCAGCACTACGGAAGGGGGTTGACAAAGGAGACAGTAAAGGATGGTAAGACAATTCCCTGTGTTGGGATTTGGTGCTCTTGGGTGTATTTTATTTGTTTTAGAACTGGATGGAAAAAGTAGTCTGTGTGTTCTCGTTTTAAAAGTCCCTTTTTCTCCTCTTGCCAGGTGGATCTTTAGCTGGAGCTCACCGTCAATCCTACATTAAGTTTGCAGTTGTACAGTGGGGTAGTCTACAGGAATTTTCCTTATCATAGGTCTTTTACTAGTAATGAGAGGGTTATGGTGGTAGAATTGAATTTCTTTGGAGCTTTGAAACTATAACGAAATGGAAGTATTTTGGAAGAGTTCTGTTTTTATAATAGGTATATTTTTATCTCTACTTGTTGGTGAATAAATCCTGTCTGCTACATTAGAAAGCTGCTATAAATGCACCTTTCAATTTAAGGGACCTTCTTGGTTGAAGTCAATCAATATGTTGCTCTACATTAACAATAAACAAAAAGATTTCACAGAAATAAATAAGAACAGCCATCATATGACTGTTTGTTTGGTGATAAATATTTCCAAGTAGTTATAAGTCGATGCCTGTTCCTCTGTCCGCTGCTGAGGCACAGGAGGACACACGATCATGCCCTTCTCCAGAGCTGGCACTAACTCGGCAGCTCTGTCACTCATGATGAAGAGTTGCTTGAGCTGGTTTATCCCTGGAGAATTTAATGGGTACCTGTCTAAAACTGCCCAAATACTCGCTAAAATGACCTGGGGAGAAGGAACCATGTTCATCTACTGTTTGATACATCGATTTGTTTTATTTACAATCCAAACCCAATCTGTAGTATTGTACAGCTGCCCTTAACACAGGTGTGGTGAATGAAGGTATCCGAGTTCCTCGCATCACTTCTGATTTAATTAATAATTGCTTGAAAGGAAACTATATGAATACTGTCTGTTCCTTCAAGAGCTGTTCCCACCCTGAAATAAATGAAAAATGTTTCTTTTCTGAGGTGAAAATAATCCTGAAATGTGTCTATTTCTTGCAGGCATCTCAAAGTTTTTCCACAATGGGTACTGCCTGAGGAAAGATGCGATAGCTGCCAGCATTAAGAAGGTTGAAAAAATTTTGGAATGGTTTGAGGGCCAGGAGCAACTCAACTTCTACGCAAGCTCGTTACTGTTTGTTTATGAAGGTTCCTGCCAGACAACAACCGTGCGGTTGAGCGATGGCACCTTGGCAGAGAAGAGAGGAGTGCCCAAAGGACTGTTATCAGGTGGAGACATACTGGAGTATAATAATAATATTCACGTAATAAATTCAACAGAGAATGGCAAAATTGAGGCCTCTGTAAGTAAAGGCTTGTCCAAATTTTACGCGCTTCACAAAAAGGCATACTCGAAGAGGCACCACAGTCAGCTCTCTCTGAAAGTTGAAAACTTGGAGCAAGATAACGTGTGGAAAAGCAGCGCGTGCATTACACAGGAGCATCTGAACGGAAACGTTCTACCCCAACTGGAAAAAGTGTTCTGTCACGTGCCAGCAGAGATCAAGGAGAGCACCAGTGTCGAAGTCCGAATGATAGATTTTGCTCATGTGTTTCCTAGCAACACAAAGGATGAGGGCTACATTTATGGTCTGAAGAATTTAATCACAGTACTTCAAAATATTTTGGATAACTAAATTCTTTGCTATGTTTTTTACTGGGGGCCAATGATAAAGAGCAACAACATGAAGAATTTCTGCACTTGTAATGCTGTATAACTGGGTTTGTATTGTTCTATATTTTATTTGTCTTTGTACTTTTGGTAGAAGGGTTTAACTTTTTATAATCTCACTCAGGAAAATAATTGCTAGTTAATTAGGGAGCATGAAAGGATGAACATACTTGAGATGAAGCAGGGACAGGTAAATCAGTAGAGTGAAGTGTATATGGTTGGCTTAAATCCAAGGAGTACAGTCGTACGATATGCGAGCGTTACGTTAGTTCCCCTAACGACTTCAGCATAGATAATATTTGCCCACTTGGCCTTGACACTGAGCCGTATCTCCACTAACAGGTTTTCAGCAAATGGCCTGAGAACTGTCAATGTGCAGGATTGATGTCCTCAGTGCTGCCCTCTTGTGTTTACTGTGTTTGAATCACTGGAGCTGACCCTACTTGGAGAGAAACCCCGTTTTGACAACCTGGAAGCCAGTGTTATCAACAAGTGCTTTTTCCACAGCAGGTGGAAAAAGCTGTTCTTTCAACCCTGGGGCGCGTGCTTCCTCTCTTGCTGGTTGTCCATAGCTGATGTTCACTGCAGACAAGCTGCAACATCATTTGTGTTGAGGTGCTAAGGAAAAGCTGGAGTAAAATATCCTAATGGGCTTAAACTGCACAACTGCTAGAGAAACTGTTTGTTCCTAAGAAAAAGAATGCAAACGTGAGATGTTCCAGGAACTAATTTGGTTTAGGAGATTAAGCCAGTCTGTTCATGGAGTGTCTGATATTGGGACTGAGAGAAACGCCTCGCTCCTTTGTTCTGATGGCCCTTCTCCAAAAACATTGCTTTTAAAAGCAGACTCATTGAATGGGGAGACAAAGCGTTTGGAGATGTCCTCTAGCTGTTTCCCACTTGTATTTTGGCAACAAGCGTTTCACGTTTCCGCTGCTGGGGAGCACCGACTGGAAATGACGAGCGACACAGAAGAAAGACCTTTTACTGCGGAGATCCAGTTCAGCCCCGGAGCAACCAGATGTACCTCTGCTTGCCGTGGTGGAGTTGTGGCTCTCACCCTGGGCTAAAGCCGCCTCTTTACTTATTTTTTTAATGAGATGCAGGCAAGCTGTGTAATTTGAAAGTTGTCCCGCTTCCTTCTTTTTCATGAGAGAAATTCCACCTTTCATATGGAATATTTGAGATCAGGATGATGTATCCAAAGCATTTTCGGTGTGTCTCTTCTGTATGCCGTGTGCATGGCTGTCCTACTGTGGGTATGTAGTCAGCTACAGGGGAAGCTGGGACAGGAGGAGTCTTGCCATCCTTGGAGCAAGGTTTTAACGCTTTAGGCAAGCCCCAGAAGTTAAGCCTAGCTCTCTAGAATGCTTTTGGTCATTAAACATGCATCTTCTACATGAGGACTGTCTGTGGCACGGTGGCCTTGCTGCTCTCTCTGGCTGATGTTCTGCACTATGCACTCCTTCGTGTACACGTCCTTGCAAGTTCTCAGTTTGACATCTGTTTCCTAGATCAGAAAGAGATAAAATACTTTTTTCCAGCAAATACACTGTTTTAAATAAAGCTGTAATTTAAATTTCTTTAAATAAAGCTCTATTTGAGAGTCTGGGTGAATTGGAAGAAGCAGGGTATTATCTGTAGAACTCCATTGTTTAAACTTCCAAGCTCATATTGGCCAATACAGTCAAGAATTAAACCAATCTGTTAGTACCATAATGGCTCTAAAGCACGGGAAAAGACACTTGGAGGAGGGGCAGTATCATTTTGTTGATAATTTTATGCAAATTACAGTGAAGGCTGAGGGGAAAATACCAGGGAAAGAAAGCTTGCTTTTTTTTTCCCTACCCGGTCCTTCCATTGCACCATATAGTTAATGTATTCCCAATTTTCTATGAACTAATTTAAGCCATATTCTAGGAAGAGTTTGTGGTTTTGTTTGCTTTGATGCTGGTTTCTCTGTTATGATTTTGTTGTTCTGTCCCATAAATAGTTAACACTAGAGTAGTCTAGGCCAGTAGTGGCCTCGTATGATCAATTCACAATGTCTTCTAGAAAACACGGGTGGGGGGAACATTGAGACACCCAAATTTTTGTCGTCTGTAATTCACCTCTTCTGGATTTGAATCCATTTTGTGCTGGAGAAATGAAGGCATCTTCCTCAGAGAAGTCAGTTCTTGGAAAATACCTGTATGCTCTTGTTAGAAGCGTGTTCTCCTGTCTCTGCTTTCAGCTCCACGTCCTCAGTGTTCAGATGCTCTGTAAGTATTGATTGTTGTGTTGACTAGGGCAGTGTTTGTAAATGCACCTGGAATATTGTTCAACTGTCAGAATATTTTGAATAAAAAAAAATTTATCATTTTTTTTTAACCAGTAATTATTATGGATGATGTATTTCTGTTAATTTAAAATGTAGTTTGAGAGATAATAGTCTTTTCCTTCGAAGCTGTGTAAATAAAGCTTGCTGTCGAGGTGTTTTGGCATCGTACCCGCTGTGAATTGAAGCCCGCGGAGGCGTTCCGTTCACATCGTTCTTGCACACTTAAGATTTGGAGTTTCCAGTGGCTTGTGTCTGCTCCGATTGTTTTCAGTGACAGTTGAAGATGTACCCACAGAAATCATGAAACAGGGGACAGAATTAGGAGAGGAAGAGGGAGATGGTGGTTGCAGAACGTACCCATTGCCATCGCTCTCCCTCTCAGCGCTCTGTGTAGGAAGCGTACGGGACAGGCAGGAATGATGTGGAAATCTCCATGGAAGCGGTAACAAGGCTTAGATGTGATTTCTGTCCCATCAAAGTGGAAGCAGGTCCATGGCCTAGGCCGCCGTGGTCTGCCTGAGCGCTGCTGTTGAGGAAACCCGTCTGGTTTGATTGTAAGCAATAAGAGTTTGATTTAGCAGAATCGATTGTCAAAAGGGAAGCGTTGTCGTTAGTGTACTCTCTAAGAATATGCTTTTCTGAAAACTTTCTGCATAGGGGATGATGACAATTGTGTATAGGCTCAGCTACTGAGAGTTTGAACTGTATAAAGTTTTATAAAAAAGCATTTACATAGATGGTATTTTTGGATATGGGTGCCATTTGTTGCATAAATTACTTTGGAAATGATATATACCGTTGTGAAATGTTGCAAGTATTTGAATGAGCTCGTTTCATGAACTAAACCGGAGACTTCACTTACAGTTGTGATCCACATGAAACTTGTGCTGGTTTCTATTTTTTCTGCTGTTACGCATAGTCAGAACGTTCTTTTCCAGAATACTCCAGTTTCATTTTTTTAAAGTCCTCAGTAGATTAGGAAATGACTAATTCCCTTTAGTTCGCTAAACGGAGTGCATATGTTCTTGAAATACTTCAGTGCAAATGCTAGTAAGTAACAGGAGTGTATTATACATCTAGAGCGCCAGGAAAACTTCCTTACCCGCAGAGAGCTCCTGCTGGTCTGGGTCTGGAGTGCGCAGTGTTCAACACGGGCCTTGCCACATGAAACGGGCACGTGTGGTTACAGCCCGGACTTAAAAATGGTTGTAATTCTTTTATTGCATCACATTATGAAGTACTTTCAAGTATAGGAAGGCAGGGGAAGGATAGAGACTTGCATGCACATTGCTGTTGAAAGTTAGGATTAGTTGCTCGTCCTCCTAATGATTTCTTTTTCTCCCAAGTAAGCTTTCCTTCTGAGTGCCTTCTTCAGCCCTTGCTCTGATACAACAGATAACCTCCCATAGTAGCATTGTGGAATGATTTGAAGTGAAATTTTTTATTTCCTAAAAAGCTTCTGCCCCGTATTTGTTCTTGAAGTGTAGGTGTTGGAAAAACACCACCAAAATGTCTCCAGTGCTGGGGGAAATGCCATTTCCCTTTTGCACTGTTTCCCATGCAAGAGTAGTAGTGGGGAAGTTTGATGGGAGAGTGCATCGTAGGATTGGTGAAACTTCTTTCTCTGTGTTTAGAAGAGGACCTTTTGGAGGCAAGGTGAGTGACAGCCCAACTGCATGAAGGTTTCTGTTTCTTACTGCAATTCAGTATTGAGGTTTGGATTTGAAGAAGATAGCAGAGCAGGAAGTGATGAATGTGCAGAAGGAGCCCCGAGTAGGACATCTGGGCAGTTCTGCAGCACAGGTAATCCGTATGGATAAGATCCAAAGCCTGCAAGTCTTCAAGTATCTCGCAGGGAGAGCAGGCCATGCCTACTCATCGAGTTCCAACACCTGCGTAGGATGTGGTCTGGGAAGTATGTTCCTCTCCATAGGCACCACCCTGTCTCTGTGGTCACAGCAATCTATAAACGGGAGCTGCAGAGAAGGTTGTCACCCAAGGGACACTTTGAGCAGTGTTTGAAAGGGGGAAATGAGACAAGCTGAGGATTGTACAGCAGAAAACACACTTCCAGATGTTCTGCTGTAGGCTGGTGGAGATGGGCCTTGTGTATTTGAAGTTTAATTTTCGTGTTACGACATTAAGCAGCAAATAGTCAGAACAAAGGTACTTTAAAAACACCCGAGTCTGAATCGTGTGCATTGGTTCAAGTAGTTCTTTTATTTTTTTTTTCTAAAGTGACCTATGAAGTAACTTCCAAATATGATGCGTCTTGCACCTGACTAGAAATGAAACTAGAGTGCACAAAGGCACTTTAATACTCTGGGAATTGTACTGGAAGGTAAATGAAAGCATGTGAAATTGCACCCGGTGTTGTGCTGTTAATTGTTTTTAAAATCTAAAATTCTACATGAATTATGCTTGATGGATGAATGTATCTCGTCGAGTCTGGTCTCTGGTTTTTTTTTGGTTCAAGTGTCTAAAGCTGTCACTCAATCTCTTCTCATGTGTATGTGTTTGGAATTTCACTTGCTGTTCTTTGCCATGATTGGACTTCAGGGGGTATTGTTCATATTCCATGTTGTTTGTTTTGTAGAACGTTGTATTATGCTATCTACCAACTTTTGTAACTTAATTCTAAGTGATATTTAGGGTAATTCTAATAGCTGTATATTTGGCAAATTATTAAAATTTTCTGCAAGTGACTTGCAAAGAGAACTGGTTTCTTTTTAGTGTTGGAAGATTGTTGAGAAAAAGCTTTCTCGACTATACCTGCACTGCTGAGTCCCTTATGTCTCCTTTTTTCTGTGGGCTATGTGTAATTCTTAATATGTGGGTCGGTTCACCACAGGGTGGTTACCTGAACTTTCCGGTTTTGCTTTAGCACTGTATTTTTGTCATGGAATCCATGGCTATATGTTGGGAGTACCTGCCTCAGTGTACAAGAGTCACCTCTATGAAATGAAAAAAAACCCACAAAATTCAACCTCCTCCCCTTCCCAACAGACACACGCAAAAAACCCAAACAGAACTCGGCTTTGGAACCAAAGTCTGTTGTATGTGAATTGTTGCCCCGTGGTTTATTTATCTCCATAGCAGTCCACCAGTCTTCTCCCTAAAACCTTTTTCCATGCAGAAAGTGCTTCTCCGGATGGAAAGAGGAGTGGAAATACAAAGCCATGCCCTTAATTGAAACATGGGTAAAAAAAAAGGGGGGGGAGGGAGGGGATTTTCATAAATTGGGGACAATTGAGGCCTTGATGAGCAAGTAGAAAATGGCTGGTTTACTCCAGAAGAATGCTAAGGTAGGCAACAGAGTTATTACTTTGCAGATGTGAAAACTCAATTAAATTAATCAACTGATGGTCACCACGGTTGTAATTACACGGGAACAACTGGTGCTAATTTTATAGTAGTTTCCAGCTAAGGGAGACTTGGGGGTTGTAGAGTGGAGCAGTCTTATCTTACACCCTACCTTGGAGTGAATGAATTAAAGAGTTTATGGAGGACATCTGCATCTAGAATTTCCATAATTCATTGAATCTATCCAGGAGAACACTTCAGGTCCAGGAGAGGCTGTGAACGTTGTGAATTACAAGCCCTTTTGCGTCCCTAATTCTGAAAGCCTGTGGGAACAGCCTTCTAGTGTCGTCGTAAATCTGTTTGGTTTAGGGTTTTTTGTTTAGATTTTGGGGTTTGTAAAAATGTTTTTAAAATGTGTTTAAATGCCTTTTGGGCACAGGGGAAGCGGTGAAAGATGGTGGCTGCGGAAGGGGAGCAGGACTGCTCCAGAGCCATTAAGGAGACATTTCTCTCATCTCCTGTTGCCTGCCGCTCTGCTATCTTTGTTTGTACTTTTTGTTCCTCTTGCCATCTTCAAACACAGACTGCTCTGTAGTTTTGCCCGGCACAGAGGTGAGACTGACCGGCCTGTAGTTGCCCCGGTCTTCCTTTTTTCCCTTTTTGAAAGTGGGGGTGATGTTTCCCCTTTTCCAGTCAGCAGGCACTTCACCAGACTGCCGTGACTTTTCAAATACGATGGAAACCAGCTTGGCAACATGGTCTGCCAACTCCCTCAGGACCCGTGGATGGATCTCGTCAGGTCCCATGGACTTGTGCACCTTCAGGTTCTGTAGATGGTCTCGAACCCAGTCTTCACTTACAGTGGGCAGATCTTCCTTCTGCAGCCCCTGCCTTTGCCTTCTGTAATTTGGATGGTGCGGCTGGAGCCCCTGTCAGTGAAGAATGAGGCAAAGTAGTAATTGAGGACCTCAGCCTTCTCCATATCCCTCATGGCCAGATCTCCTTTTTCCTTCTGGAAAGGGCTCTCCCTTTATCACTGACACACCTGCAGAAGTTTTTCTTGTTGCCCTTGATGTCCATAGTCAGATTTAACTCTATCTGGGCTTTTCCTTTCCTAACCTGATCCCTGGCTGCTCAGACAACTGCTTTGTAGTCCTCCCAGTCTACCTGTCCTTGTTTCCACTCTTTGTACACTCTCTTTTTGCATCTAAGTGTGTCCAGGAGCTCCATGCAGGCCTCCTGGCATTCTTTTCTGCCTTCTTTTTTTGGGATACCTTGCTCCTGGGCTTGGAAGAAGTGTTCCTTGAACACTGACCAGCCTTCTTGGGCCCCTCTCCCCTTCAGGGCTTTGTCCCAAGGTACTTCACCAAGCAGATCCCTGAAGAGGTCAAAGTCTGCTCTCCTGAAGTCCAGCGTGGTGACCTTCCTGCGCACCCTCCTTGTCACCCTGAGGATCTTGAATTCTATCATTTCACAGTCACTGCAGCCAAGGCTGCCCCTGAGCTCCACGTTAGCCACCAGCCCCTCCTTGTTGGTGAGGACGAGGTCCAGCATAGCACCTCTTCTCACAGATTCCTCTACCATCTGGAGAAGGAAGTTGGTCGTTGATACATTCCAGAAACCACCTGGATTAGCAGTGTGCTGCTGTACCACCCTTCCAACAGATATCTGGGTCATCTCT
>JAVFHW010079259.1:44417-59727 GCA_032159205.1 Eurystomus glaucurus suahelicus | reverse complement strand
CCCCGAAGTCTTCTCTTTTCAAGACTGAACAACCCCAGCTCCCGCAGCCTGTCCTCATAGCAAAGGTGCTCCAGCCCTTGGATCATCTTTGTGGCCCTCTTCTGAACACGCTCCAACAGATCTATGTCTCTCTTCTGGTGGGGACACCAGAACTGGACGCAGTATTCGAGGTGGGGTCTCACAAGAGCAGAGTAAAGGGTGAGAATCACCTCTCTTGACCTGCTGGCCACGCTTCTCTTGATACATCCCAGGATGCGGTTGGCCTTCTGGGCTGCACCAGCGCACTGCCGGCTCATGTTGAGCTTCTCATCTATCAACACCCCCAAATCCTTCTCTTCAGGGCTACTCTCAACCCACTCTGTACCCAAGCAGTCTTTCAGAACACATTATAACTGCATGAGACTTAAGGAACTGATGCTCTAGTTCCATAGTCAAACAGTACTTTCATTCTGTACTGAGACTGAAGAGAAAAGGAATTTTTTGCCATAGCATTTGAAATTACTTCTACAGCATTATATACTGTAAAGAAAAGTTTTGCATTCTCCTTTATTTATATTAAAGCACTTAATGCATTCAATTTCAATCCAGGCATGATCATCGTCCCAGTTAACTAGTGAAAAATTTCCATTGGTTTAATTTGTTTAGGATAAAAAATGAGGAAATATTCCTAAAAGGTGTTGTAGAGCTCTAACAATTTTATTTTTGGAGGGCAGACACTATTTATGTTATTTTTATATTTTAAAACAGGAAATAGAACTTTCTTCTGATTTTAATTTAGTGGTGGTAAGCATCAATTTTTAATTGCATAAAATTTACTAGAAGTCACTAAATGAAATGAGTATGGTTGTGTGTTTAAGACACACAGCTGAGATAAGAGATATCCTGCAGATATCAAAACTTACTATCTTGGCAGAAGGTTTCCTTAACTCTTCCTATTGACAGTAAAATCTAGATACATTTTCACATGCGTTTTTTCTGTATGTTTGCCATTGCATTTTATCACATGTTTCTTCTTTTTTTGTTATTGATTAAATATTCCCAAATTTTAAGCCAGGTACTATAAATCTGGAATGGGGAAAGGTCTGAGGGACAGTATCAAAGTTGTCTTAATATTTAGTATAGTTTTAAATGAAAAGTTTTAAGTTGCAGTGTGAAAATTCCCAGTTGGATTGAAGTAATGTTTCTATTGTCCAGAAATTTGTGTGTAAATAAATTTTTATATGTAAGTATATATTCATATGTAAATATTTCTCCTTCTTATTAGATAAAATAAAGATCAGAAATCCATTGTATGTTAACTCTAATTTGACATCAGCGTCAACTAAAAAAAAATCAGTTAGTTATGCTTTGTTATTAAAGAATGATCTGAACATTCTCCAATAATACTGTATTATCACACATAAGCAATTTTGACAGTTGACTGCTTGAGTCTTAGTCTCACTTCTGTCATTGACTGAACTTGACACTTTTCATTTGCATCATTTTGCAAACATGAGATGGGCTTCAGATTGCATCTTTAAAATAGGTATAGCTAGATAAGATGTACTAGGAGACCTGAATTTTAAAATTGAGCTTTGTAGTCTTTGTCCTTTGTGGTAACGGAGCCTCAGCAGGATTAATGACATTTGCTCTTTTCAAAAATGTATTATGAACTTGCTATGTTCTGTCTTACCCTACTAGTTTTTTTTCATTTTGACAAGTGAATGGTTTTCCATGTGTGTCTGAATTGCATCTATCACTTGTTTCTATTCTGTGGTCATCTTTTCATACAAATACTTGACAAAACAGTTCAAGTTCAAGACTGGCAATAGTCATCTTTGAGCATCTTTTTAAAATTATCAATCACTAGAAATGTTTGGAGGGTTTTTTGAAGGTACACCAATTTAATTATAAACCCTAACCTGCATTTATAAACCGTATCAGTTTTCAGCTATGTTTGTCCCAAGTACAAAGGTAAGTCCATTTGAAGTTTCCAATGCTGGTTAAAGAATATCAATAAGCAAAAGGCAGTTTATGTCTGTTAATAACAGATGCATTATGCAAAAAAATCATACATTGATCTAATAGTGTTTTACCTCCTAGTAATAAGAATTGTACACATCCTAATAATTATGTTTCACACAGAAATCTGTTTCCTGAAGTAGGAATTTTCAGGGACCTCCCTTTTCCACAGGTTTCCTGATACTGGACTGGTTTTTCCATGTCAGGTAGCCAAGTTTAAGGCACACTTATATGCAATGAGGGCTAGAGTAGCAGATCAGAGGCAAGCTACCATTGCTCCACTTCCATCCGTTCCAGCAACATATGCAGCTTAGCTGAAACAAAGAAGACCTAAAGTCTCCAACATTTTGGTTCCACTGTTAACCTCTTATATCCCTTGCACCTGGACAACCCATTATCAATGCTAAAGAAACCATTCAGCTATTCAGCCCTTGTTCATGTCCATAAGATAGTTGATGAGTAATCAAGTCCTTGAGAAAAATTGCAGAATTGCAGTGGTAGTTCTTCCTCTGTTATACAACAGTTCTTGCAAGAATGGGTTCCACAGGCCTTTAGTAGGCTCAAGGAACTCAACATTTTCTTACACATCTTAAATACTGTAAAAAAAGACTGCTTCCAATTCAAAAGAATAAAGAAAAAATGCATCCAGAGAACGTTATAAAGTATGCCATAATACTAATACACTTTTCTATGCTTTTTATATAATTCTGTGTAAACTAAGGCTTTTAATTTAAATTAAACAAAAATGAGATGTCAAAGAAAGAAGAATCAGAGGAAGAGAAATAAGGCAAAAGACCATAAAACCTCAGCTTTTCCCCTGCCCACATGCAAGCAGCCACAGAACAAGATCAGTCTGGTTTAAATAACCACAGAATATAAAGGTTATGCTAGAGGTTAGCTTTTGTCTGCTTAAAGTCAACACGATAAAATAAATACCTTCATATCCCACAGAGCTTGATTTTAACGATTATATAGTAAAATATAAACTCTATCCTGCAATTTTGTTCCTTTCATATGTTTGTCATGAGGTTCCCACCTTCATTTGCAATGAGATATTCATTTTTTTCACATTATAAAAGCTTGGGAAAGATCAGTCCTAATATACCAGTCACCTGAGAGCTTTTATTAATTTAAATCAGTAAGTGAGAATGAAGATATTTCTTGTATGTATTGATTTCAAGCACTCTTTCTATTAGATTATTTTTATTCTATAGAGTATTATTCTTTTTTGTCAGTAAAGTTCTTTTAAAATGAATTATTTTCCTTTCAGAGTAGGTTCTTTTGGTTCTCAGCTCATTCCAACAGCTTTCAATTCTAGTAGTAGTATTGCCATTTAATGCTTTTATTCCTATAGGATAAGCATTATGCAAGCAAAACAGCATTATTCTTCAATTAAGACAAGCCTGTTCTTGTTTATATTCCAATCTACCAAGATGGTAAAATCACTTTAGAATGACAATGTCCTCCTTAAATGAAATGGGTCGTTGTCTGGGACTCAATAATTTGTTGTAGTTTCTAATTATAACCTGTTTAAAAGCATTCTTAGCAGCTTGAAGTTTTTACCACATGAATTTCAGGTGAAGGGTCAAAGACAGCTCACTTGCAAATAACTCCATTAAAACAAAACAGACAAAACTAAAACACCACCATATATTATTAATTTAAAAGGGTAAGATGGTCAAAAAGAAAACACTTTTTTTTTGGCAACAAACCCTGAGAATGGAAGAAGGCTCAGAGGAGATTATCATAGACGATCATAGAATCACAAAATGATTTAGGTTGGAAGGGACCTCAAAGATCATCTAGTTCCAAGTCCCCTGACATGGCAGGGACACCTCCCACTGCACAAGGTTGCTCAAGGCCACATCCAACCTGGCCTTGAACACCTCCAGGGATGGAGCATCCACAGCCACCCTGGGCAACTTGTTCCTGTGTCTCACCACCCTCAGAGTGAAGAATTTCCTCCTAATTTCCAATCTAAATCTACCCTCTTCCAGTTTGAACTCCTTACCCCTTCTCCTATCACCACAGGCCTTTGTAAAAAGTTCCTCCTCAGCCTTCTTCTAGGCCCCCTTCAGACACTGGTAGGCTGCAATAAGGTCCCCCCAAAGCCTTCTCTTCTCCAGGCAGGACAAGGCCATTTCTCTCAGTCTGTCTTCATAGGAGAGGTGTTCCAGCCCTCTAATCGTCTTTGTAGCCCTCCTCTGAACCCTCTCCAACAGGTTTATGTCATTCTTGTGCTGGGGACTCCAAAGCTGGACACAGTACTCCAGGTGGGGTCTCACAAGAGCAGAGCAGAGTGACAGAATCACTTCCCTTAACCTGCTGGCCACACTTCCTTTGATGCAGCCCAGGATAAGTTTGGCTTTGTGGGCTGCACTTGCACATTGCTGGCTCATGTTGAGCTTTTCATCAATCAGCACCCTCAAGTCTTTCTCCTCAGGGCTGCTCTCAATCCACTCATTGCCCAACCTGTACTTGTGCTTGGGATTGCCCTGACCTAGGTGCAGGACCTTGCATTTGGCCTTGTTGAACTTCATGAGGTTTGCAAGGCCCACCTCTCAAGCCTGCCAAGGTCACCCTGGATACAATCCACTCCCTCAGGCTTGTCGACCATACTACACAGCTTGGTGTCATCAGAAAACTTCCTGAGGGTACACTCATTATGTGCTCATAAAGCTCAGGGATGAATATAAGGAGTCATCATAGCTGTTGTAAAGAAAGTAGAAGTTATATCACCTCAAAGGGGGTTGTCTTATAGAGACTGGCAATGGGAATAGTGTTTTGTATTGTGATCCAATTGCAATTGCAATATTGTGTTTGTATTGATTGTGTCACCCTGCTAACCAAAATCCTGAGTAGCATCAAATATCTTCCAATAAATAGATTTACTACTAAAATATTAAACCCTCCTTATGCAGAAAATCTAAAAGAACGTGGTCAGAGAATAACAGACACCAACAAATGTGAAGGGTATACCACTAATCTGCCTTCAGATTTAACTCAAGTCACTTGTCTCTCTCTGTTGAATTCCTGGTTGTCTTCTGAATAACCATCATCAAATATTTCCATGGAAAATAATATGTTAGTTTTGAAATTAAATTAATCTCATTATACAATTAAAGTTCTCCTGTGTTTTAGCTTATTTGATAAGCTTTGTTTAAATACATCTATTTCATTTGGCAGTAAACACATTTCAGGAAAAAAAATATATTAGTATTCTGATTTTTTAATTCACTAAAACATGACTATTGAATCAACTTATAATAATGAACTGGATATTTTAATTACAAGAAAAAAAAAAAACCAAAACACACAATAATGCATGAGTGTCGTGATTTAGACCCAACCAGCAACTGAGCATGATGTGGCCAGTCACTCACTGCTCCCTCACATCTTCCCTGGTGGGATGGGAAGGAGAATAGGGAGAAAAAAAGCAAAATCCTGTAGGCTGAGATAAGGACAATTTAATAGAGCAACACAAGAGGAGAAGGCACAACAGTAATAAGAATAACATTAAGGAAACAATATGTGAAGTGAATGATATAAAACCTACCAAACTGACTAGCCATGCACCAACCACCATGCCAGAAACCCACACGCCCAGCCCAGCCCACCACCTGACCTTATATAATGGGCATGACATCAACATTGTACCAAATATCCCATTGACCGATTTGGTTGCCTATCCTGGCTGTGACCCCTTTCCAGCTTTTGGTGAAAATTAACTCTATCCTAGCTGAACCCAAGACAGTGAGGAAATGTCAGTCCCTTTCAAGTCAGTGTCAGCCATATCTCAGTAAAAATGGATTCATACTTTTTTTTCTTTGAATGTTTATATAATCATTCAAATTGTTACACCTATGTAGAGAAATTTCCAGTTGTCAGAGGTTTCTCAATACACAGTATACAAAACACCGAAGCAAATGTAAAGCACTGGTTATTCATATTCTTTCAATGCCTGACTATAATGTGTTCTCTGACAGTTCTTGACCATAGATTCATAGATTCATTTCAGTTGGAAAAGACCTGGACTTCAGGAGAGCAGACCTCAGCCTTTTCAGGGATCTGCTTGGTAGAGTAACATGGGATAAAGCCCTGGAGGGAAGAGGGGTCCACGAAAGCCGGTTAATATTCAAGGATCACCTCTTCCAATCTCAAGAGAGTTCCACCCCAGCAAATAAGAAGTCAGGCAAAAATGCAAGAAGGCCTGTGTTGATGACCAAAGAGATCCTAGCCAAACTCAAACATAAAAAGGAAGCATTGAGAGGATGGAAATAAGAATGGGTAACCTGGGAGGAATACAAAAACATTACATGAGCACCCAGAGATGAAGTTAGAAAAGACAAAAAACAAATGGAATTTAATCTTGCCAAGGATGTCAAAGACCACAAGAAGGACTTTGGTAAGTATATAGGTGACAAAAGGAAGATAGGGAAAATGTGGGCCCATTGCTTAAGTAGATGGGAGACTCGGTTACATTGGATATGGAAAAGGCTGAGGTACTGAATGAAGCCTTTGCCTCAGTCTTTACTAGTAAGAACAGTTTTCAAGAATCGCAAGACCTGGAGATCAGGGAAAGATTAGAACAAGGAAAACAATCTCAGTGGAAAAGAATGAGATCAGGGAATGCCTAAGCGAAGTGGACATAGATAAGACCATAGGCCCTGATAAGATGCAACCATGGACACTGAGGGAGCTGGCTGATGTCATTGCAAGGCCATCCTCTATAACCCTTGATCGATCATGATGACTGGGAGAAGTGCTTGAAGACTGAAGGAAAGCAAAAGTCACTCCTGTCTTCAAGAAGGACAAGAAGGAGGACCCAGGGAACTACAGGCCAGTTGGCTTCACCTCAATCCCTGGGGAGGTGATGGAGCAGCTAATCCGGGAAACCATTTCCAGGCACATGAAAGACAAGAAAATTATCAGGAGTATTCAGCATGGCTTCACCAAGAGGACATCTCTGAATAAAACAATTTGACAAAGTTCTATAATGACAGGACTGGCCCCATAAACAAGGAGGGAGCAATGGATATTTTCTACCTGGACTCAGAAAGGCCTTTGACACTGTCTCTTGTAAGATCCTTGTAGATACTGTTGATGTACAGACTAGATAAGCAGACAGTGAGGTGGGTGGCAATGTTACAGTCTTGAGGAGGAGTGGTTGGGAACTTGCCCAGCAGAGAGGGACCTGGAGGCATTGATGGAGAGCCAGCTGAACATGAGCCGGCAGTGTGCCCAGGTGGCCAAGAAGGCCAACAGCATCCTGGCCTGTATAAGGAATAATGTGGCCAGCAGGACCAGGGAGGTGATTTTACCCTTGTATTTGGTGCTGGTGAGGTTGCATCTCAAATACTGTACTCAGTTTTGGGCTCCTCACCACAAGAAGGACATGGAGGCATGTCCAAAGAAGGGCCACAAAGCTGGTGAAAGGTCTAGAGCACATGACTTAAGAGAAGTGGCTGAGAGAACAGGGGTTGTTTAGCCTGGAGAAAAGGAGGCTCAGGGGAGCCCTTATTGCTCTCTCCAACTATCTGAGAGGACCCTGTAGAGAGGTGGAGGGGTTGGTCTGTTCAACCAAGTAACAAGTGACAGGACAAGAGGAAATGGCCACAAGTTGTGCAGAGGGAAATTTAGATTGGATATTAAGAAGAATGTCGTTACTGAAAGGGTTATCAGGCACTGGAATGGGTTGCCTAGGGCAGTGGTGGAGTCTCCATCCCCAGAAGTATTTAAAAGACCTATAGACTTAGGGATATGATTTAGGTGAGGACTTGTCAGTGTTAGGTTAACGATTGGACTTGGTGATCTTAAAGGTCTTTTCCAATCTAGGCAATTCTATGATTCTGTGAAACGGCCACAAAAACGGTTAAGGGACTGTAAGCTCCTGTCCAAGGAGAGGCAGAGAGAGCTGAGACTTTAGCCTAGAGAAGGCGTATACATCTTATGAATGGGTATGAATATCTGATGGGAGGATGTAAAGAAGATAGGGCCAAGCTCTTTTCAGTGGTGCCCAATGACAGGACAAGAGACGATTGGCAAAAACTGAAAGACAGGAGGTTCAGTCTGAATGTAAGGAAACATGTTTTTATTTTGAGAGTGACTGAGCACTGCCACAGGTTGCCCACAGAGGCTCTGGAGTCTCCATCTTGGAGATGTTCAAGAAGACGTTCAAGAAGATGTTCAATTTGGCCAAGAAGGCCAATGCCATACTGGGGTGTATCAAGAAAAGTGTGGCAAGCAGGTCGAGGGAGGTTCTCCTCCCCATTTACTGTGCCCTAGTGAGGCCACATCTAGAATAGTGTGTGCAGTTCTGGGCTCCCCAGTTCAAGAGGGACAGGGAGCTACTAGAAAGGGTCCAGAGAAGGGCTACAAAAATCATTAGAGGAATGGAACATCTTCCTTCTGAGGAGAGGCTGAGGGACTTAGGACTTTTTAGTCTGAAGAAGATTGAGAGGGGATCTTATTAATCCATACAAATACCGGAGGGGTAGCCGTCGGGAAGATGGGGCTGGTCTTTTTTTGGTGGTGCCAGGTAACAAGACAAGAGGTAATGGGCACAGGCTTCAATATAGAAAGTTCCACTTGAACATGAGGAGGAACTTCTTTACTTTGAGGGTGGCAGAGCACTGGAACAGGCTTCCCAGAGAGGTTGTGGAGGCTCCTTCTCTGGAGACTTTCAAAACCCATCTGGACACGTTCCTGTGCGACCTGATGTAGGTAATCCTGCCCTGGCAGGGGGTTGGACGAGATGATATCCAGAGGTCCCTTCCAACCCCTATGATTCTGTGATTCAAAAGAAGTCCTTGGTAACGTGTTCCAGGTGGTCCTGCTTAAGCAGTCATGTTGGACCAGGCGACCTCCATGGGTCCCTTCCAACCTCAGCCATTCTGTGACTCTGTGAATCACTTTATGTCTATATTCATATGTACATGCATAGAACAGTATAGAAAGAATTTCTGTTTGAATGTGTGGTTGTACATAGATATATATCCTGAATATACATGAAATGCACATTCATTGTAAACAATTTATCTCCAGAATTTTCTTTGGACTTGGATTATCTCTTTAGATACCAGTACTTTAACACTCTGACCTATTTAACTTGACAGATACCACAGAAACTATTAACCTGTTGTACCTTGTGTAAAGAAAAATCACCAGTGGTTCAGTGAAGAGGTGTACACAGGTAGAGACAGCTCGAAAAATAAAGATAGAGACCTCACATAAATGTCAATATCATCGAGCACAGCCTCAGAAACACTTCTTCCTACAGCTAGTTGTGTTTCTGATTGTAAGGGACTGTGATTAATTTCTAATCTTCAGAAAAATTCAGAGACAAACTATTTTTGCTGGTTTCACTGTCATAATTTTACAATTCCAGGGTAGTCTGAGGTAGTAGTTACAAATATAACATTCCATTTTAACATTCTGTTTTCTGAATTATATGTGGCCCAGAGCATAAGTCTCAAAAGCAAAACTAAGAGGATGGTAAATTCACTGGAAATCTGAGATTCACTAGGTTAATTTTCTTTGTGAATTAGGATCAAATATGATGAAACACTGTAGTTGAAGAAAAACCTTGGTAAATACAGGTAAATAAAGAGTGAAGTGTAATTAAAATATTTCACTTGATTATTCAATCAATTATTTTATTAGAATATTTTCAAAATGAACTAATTTTAATTTAAATATTAATTGAATTTAAAAGCAATTTTAAAATATTAAGTGACACAAGAAACAAAATGTGGTGTTCTATACTCAACAAAGATTTTATTTTATCCTCATCTGACTGAGAAAACTTTGGGAAAAAAAGTGTTGGTTCAGTGTCAGCTTTTCCCTTCTCTCACCTTTTTCATCTTTTGATTTCACTGAAAGCAGGCAGAAGGAAATTGGAGAGGAAAAAATAAACAGGTAAATTTGTGAGAATGCATCATTTCAAGACATGAGGAAGTAGATATTAAAAAACTATCCACAGAACAATAAAATTCTATCAACTTCACCTTCTCCACCCTCAAAATAAAGAAGAAAAAAAACAACAACTACTGGAAGAGCAAATCTGCAAAAGCCTAGTACTAATGCACTCTCTGCATACACATGATTAATGTCTGTGGTGAATAGGTTGTGAATGACAGTGCTCTGCCTAATGGAGATGAGTAGACACACATGCACTCAGTACACTTATGAAATAATGTGTGCTCTGCTGAATAAAGGTTGAGACAAAATGCCTTATTTAAAGCTGAGAGAAAAAAAAAATGCAATCTCATTAATTAAAGCATTATTTTCCAGGGAACTGCTTAAATGAAAGAATATTGGTCAATACATAATAATTATTAATAAATTATTGTTTTGCTCTAAATGAGGTCAAATCTTTTATAAAATAGTATGCATACAAATGGCCTGATAGCCATTTACCCTGTAAGCCTGTTGAAGAGTTACTGTAACAGTGTGTGGAAACAATGTGCACAACGTAAGCATATATTTACATCTTTTAACTCAATTTTGTTTGGAGTGTAATGTTATACTGTTTGCATCACGCTATAAGCAGTAAAACTGCCTCTTTCCCATAAAATGGCATGTACAACAGATAGGGATAGACATAACACTTTAAATAGAGAACATTACAGCTCTCAGCATATAATGGGAATCCACTAAAATTCAGCCTGCAGCAGGACTATAGTATATTCTTACTGATGAGATATTTCAGTGAAAAAAAGCATGTCTTCTGAATTACTCTAGTCATTTAGCACATGATATCACTTGATTCCAATGATAATAAAATCACTTGTTTGCCTTCATTCCAGTTGAATACAGATTGTTAACAAAATCATAAAGCCATAGTAAAGATTTCACAAACTCTTTAGTCCAGCTTCTATACATATATAATTATTTTCCTACAGTGTATGGCTTTATAAATTGTACAGGATATATTTCACAGGTCTTTGCAGGTTTGAGTTTTAAAGGTAGAAAACAATGAGTCAACTCTTTCCCTAGAAATCTATTTCATTTATTTAGGAGAGGGGGGACAGCCCAAACTTTGCCTTAATCTTCGTAATATCCATCAGTCTTGTCTACCTGTACAATAAAATATATTTCAGCTGCTAAACAGTGTATTTTTAGGGTAAAATTATTTTAAATATTTGTGATCTGATGTCTTGCATGGATCTTTATATATGCCACATCAGTTTTAGATTTGCCAAAGTTCACTACTCTGCTGCAAAAAATTGAATCTCAATGGACTTTCCTGTGGTGTCATTCTACCATTGTGTCTTCTGTATTATTTTCTTCAAAGTTTTCAATTTCTCTGCTTGATCACTGTTTCTCCTCCCTTACATGTTCAAAACCTGTCTTCAAGTCCATTCTCTGCCAGATTCTTTAAAAGCCAAACCCTTCAGCAGACACTGTTTCTGCTCAATGGCCACTGTCAAGAATTGCTTCTCATGAGATTCATCAGATATCCTGCTTCTTTTCATTTGACTCTAAGCAACACACCTCTCCTGTTAACCTATCAAAAGCTTTTAAAATACTTTTCCAGGAAACCACAACTAACATAATTACTTTGATAAAAGAATTACTAACATCTGTTTCTTTAAAAAAATAAGAATAAAAATTAATGGCGTGCTGTGCTATTCTTGTTCATGTTCTAGTATTACCATCAATATTTGTAGAAATAAAATTCAAATTACACTCATTTCTCCAAATTCCATAAACATTTTAAGTTGATAATTTTTTTTCCATTTTAGCAATAAAGAAAACATTACTTTAAATCATTAATTCTATAATATTTTTAAATCAAATCTGTTAACTTCCTCGGAGGCGTTAGATGCTCTATTCCCAGCAAAGCATCCACCTTTAAAGTGTAAAAAGTGGAGGAAGAGCTCACGAAGCCACTTTCCATCATTTATCAGCAGACCTGGCTAACTGGGGAAGTTCCACTTGGAGGTTAGCAAATATGACACCCATTTACATGAAGGGGTGGAAGGAGGATCCAGTGAACTACAGGCCTGCCAGTCTGACCTCAATGCCAGAGAAGGTTATGGAGCAGATCATCCTGAGTGCCATCAAGCAGCAAGTATAGACAACCACATGATCAGGCCCAGTCAGCACAAGTTCGTGAAGGGTGGGTCCTGCTTGACTAACCTGATCCTATTCCATGACAAGGTGACCCACTTAAAGGATGAGAAAAAGGATGTGCATGTTGTCTACCTGGACTTTAGCAAAGCTTTTGACATTGTTTTACGCAGCACTCTCCTGGAGAAACTGGCTGCTCATAGCTTGGATGGGTGCGTGCTTTGCTGGATAAAAAATTTTGCTGGATGACCAGGCACAAAGAGTGACCAGGGCTCAGTATTGGGGCCACTCCTGTTTAACATCTTTATCAATGATCTTGACAAGAAGATCGAGTGCACCCTCAGTAAGTTTGCAGACAACACCAAGTTAAGTGGGCGTGTTGATCTGCTTGAGGGTAGGGAGGGCCTACAGAGGGACCTGGCCAGGCTGGATCGATAGGTTCTTCTTGGGGAAGAGTGGCTGGAAAGTTGTGTGGTGGAAAAGGACCTGGAGGTGTTTGTGGACAGCCAGCTGAATAAGAGCCAGCTATGTGTCCAGGTAGTCAAGATAGTTAACATCATCTTGTTAAAGTACATCCTGGTCTGAATTAAAGTACTAGTGTAGGTGCATCCCATAGACATGTACCATATACTGAGGTAGTCTTAATACAGGAAATAAAGGAAATAATGCATCATAAAACTTTCAGAGCTCTTTGAAATCACCAAAGAGCATTCAGGTGAAGATGAACATGATGCAATTTTGCACATGGATTTTAAAAAAAATTTGTACACCACCCTTCACCAAAGACTTTGATGGAAACAAAAAAAGAGGCTTTTTCATGGTTAATATATTTTTGATGGTAAGAAACAAAGATAGGAATAAATTAGTTATTATAATGGAAAAAGATCTGCAGCATACATCTCCACTATGGATCCTGACATGAGGATATTATGAACTCACAAAAGAAATGAGAAAACGATTGACTATATTCAATGTTCCTACCAAATTATTCAAGGTAATCAGTGCAATGCTGTATTTAAAAATCAACTACGGCCTAAAACAAAGGTGACAGCTGCAGGTTTCTTGTGGCTGTGAAAAGGCTACCAGGGGAAGCTTTAAATGAACACAAGTGTTTGGTGCTGGCACCTTTCCTGAGGGAGCAGGGGCTAAACGTTTCAATTTTGGAGCTTGCGAGAGCCAGTCGAGCAATTGGGTGTATACAAGACATGTCGCAGGATAGGTGCTAAAGCAAAGGTGGTAGCTGCAGGGAAAATTCAGTACTGATAAAACCAACATAAAGCATATTTGGATAAACAACTTTAATTGCGCATACGTAGTGATGCATCTTAAATCAGTCATTAAGTCAGAAAACACACCTTTAAAAGACTTTTGATAATGTTCTGAAATTGTCAGTGACAGCAGGAAATGGTACTAGAAAGAAACTGGGAGCAAAACCCAACATAATTACACCACTATATTAATCTGTGATGCAGTTGGATCTTCAATATTGTGTTTAAGTCTAGTATCCCTATTTCCAAATGAACTAGAAAAGATACAGAAAACAGTGGCAAAATTATCATTCAAGTGGAATTTAATTTTCAGGATTCCCTGAAATGCATATGAAAAAAAGGAAAATGATGCCATATTAGGGGATACTAAATAGAACATGCATATCAACCGGGAAAAGACATAGTCAAAAGAAACTGTAAAAGGGATCTGAAAATATCATGCATGATCTGAAAAAGCTGAATAAGAAAAGACTACCCATTACTCCTCTTAACTCAAGAAGCAGACAGTCATAGAATCATAGAATGTTTCAGGCTGGAAGGGACCTCTAGAGGTCATCTAGTCCAACTTCCCTACACAAGTAGGGACATCTATCTACGTCAGGTTACTCAGAGCCTCATCAAGCCTGACCTTGAATGCCTCCAGGGATGGGGCCTCCACCACCTCTCTGGGTAGCCTATTCCAGTGCTCTATCACCCTCATGTTAAAGAACTTTGTTCTAATATCCAACCTAAATCTATCCTTTCCTAGCTTAAAACCATTACTCCTTGTCCTATCACTACAAACCCTTGTGAATAGACCTTCCCCTGCCTTCCTGTAGGCACCCTTCAGGTACTGGAAGGTCAGTATAAGGTCCCCCAGAGCCTTCTCTTCTCCAGGTTGAACAGCCCCAACTCCCTCAACCTGTCTTTGTATGAGAGATGCTCCATTCCCCTGATCATTTTGGTGGCTCTCCTCTGGACATGCTCCAGTACGTCCACATCTTTCTTGTGCTGGGGGCTCCAGAACTGGATGCAATACTCCAGGTGAGGTCTCCCCAGGGCAGAGTAGAGGGGCAGAATCACCTCTCTTGATCTGCTGGCCACAGTTCTCTTGATGCAGCCCAGGATGTGATTGGCCTTCTGGGCTGCCTTTGCACACTGGTGGCTCATATCCAGTTTTTCATCCACCAGCACTCCCAAGTTCCTTTGCACAGGGCTGCTCTCCAGTATGTCCTCTGCCAGCCTATACTGATAATGCTGGTTACCCTGGCCCCTGGTTACCCTGATAATGCAGGACCCTGCACTTGGCCTTGTTGAACCTCATAAGGTTCACCTGGGCCCACCTCTCCAGCCTGTCCATGTCCCCCTGGATGGCATCCCATCCCTCAGGCATATCAACTGCACCCCCCAGCTTGGTATCACCTGCAAACTTGCTGAGGGTGCCCTCAATGTCACTGTCGATATCATTAATGAAAATATTAAACAACACTGGTCCCAGCACAGACCCCTGGGGGACACCACTCGTCACTTTCCTCCATCTGGACATTGAGCTGTTGATCATCACTCTCTGGATGCGACCATCCAGCCAGTTCTTTATCCACTAAACAGTCCACCCATTGAACCCATAATTCTCCAATTTTGAGATAAGGATGTTGTGGGGGACTGTGTCAAAGGCCTTGCAGAAGTCCAGATAGATGACATCCATAGGTCTTCCCTTGTCGAATGATACAGTCACTTCATTGTAGAAGGCTACTAGGTTGGTAAGGCAGGACTTGCCCTAGTAAATCCGTGTTGACTACCTAGGATTACCTCCCTGTCTTCCATGTGCCTAAGCATGTCCTCCAGAAGGATCTGTTCCATGATCTTCCCAGGCAGAGGTGAGGCTGACAGGTCAGTAGGTCTTCTTTTTTACCCTTTTTAAAGATCGGCATGATGTTTTGCCTTTTTCCAGTCACTAGAGACTTCACCTGACTGCCAGGACTTTTCAA